>CM070105.1:18569515-18649515 GCA_036178185.1 Liparis tanakae | reverse complement strand
TCTGCAATAGAGGAATCGTGTACCTTCCCCTCTCTCACAGTCCAATAGTCCACAGTTCTAGAGGGAGGCTCCATGTGACGAGAGAGAGAGAGAGAGAGAGAGTCGGAGAGAGAGAGACAGAGAGGAGAGAGAGAGAGAGAGGAGATAGGAGAGAGAGTTAGAGAGAGCATGGGTGAAGGGAGACTCTGTTCCTTTGATGCCAAACACGGGAAATGTGACTCTATTATGAGCCCACAAAATGTGGTCTGAAAGGGGGCGTGGCTAAATGATGTAAGAGCCTGGCTAAGGAGGACACCCCTCCTCTCCCCCTCCTCTCCCCCTCCTCTCCCCCTCCTGTCCATCTCCTCTCCCCCTCCTCTCCCCCTCCTGTCCGTCTCCTCTCCCCCTCCTCTCCCCCTCCTGTCCGTCTCCTCTCCCTCCCTCCCTCCTCCCCCTCCCTCCTCCTCCTCTCCCCCTCCTGTCTCCTCCCTCCTCCCTCCCGTCTCCTCTCCCCCTCCTCCTCCCTCCTCCTCTCCCTCTCCCCTCCTCCCTCCTCCCCTCCCTCCCCCTCCTGTCCGTCTCCCTCTCCCCTCCTCCTCCCCCCTCCTGTCCGTCTCCTCTCCCCTCCTCTCCCCCTCCTCTCTCTCCCTCTCCCCTCCTCCCCTCCCCCTCCTCCTCCTCTCCCTCCCTCTCCCTCCTCCCTCCCTCCTCCCTCCTCTCCCTCCCTCCTCTCCCCTCCCTCCTCTCCGTCTCCCTCCTCCTCCTCCTCTCCTCCTCTCCCCCTCCTCTCCCCCTCCTCTCCAAGGCTAAAGTACGTTGAGATGTGTGATCCTCAGACGCTCCTCGCCAGGATCAATGCACTAATGGTGGTCGCTGAGGCTGCAATAAACTCTCCCTCGCTCTGTCTCTCTCTCTCTCTCCCTAGCTCTTTCTCTCTTCCTCTCTCTCTCTCTCTCGCTCACAAATTAAAATCCATCCATGCTTTAATTGCGAGACGATAAGTCTTTGCTTGTAAAGAGGACAGAATGTACAAGAGAATTAAAAACAAGAGCGTAATGTACATAACAGACTGTTTTCTCATTAATAATTCCTGGTTAGGATGTAATGTGCAGATATTATGGGATGTTCCTTTAATCCTCCCAGCAAGAAACAGACCTCAGAACAAACGTCCTCCACATGTCTCTGTGTTCTGCTCTCTGTGTTCTGCTCTCTGTGTTCTGCTGAGGCGTGTTCCCGTTAGTCAACTCATTTAGACGTCGGTACGAGGTTTCAACGCCATTTTGCCAGTGTGTGTGTGTGTGTGTGTGTGTGTTTGTGTCTGTGTGTGTGTGTGTTTGTGTCTGTGTCTGTGTGTGTGTGTGTGTGTGTGTGTGTGTTTGTGTCTGTGTGTGTGTGTGTCTGTGTCTCTGTGTGTGTGTGTTTGTGTCTGTGTCTCTCTGTGTGTGTGTGTGTGTTTGTGTCTGTGTGTGTGTGTGTGTTTGTGTGTGTGTGTGTGTGTGTGTGTGTGTGTGTGTGAGTGTGTGTGTGTGTCTGGGATCTGTTAAGCTGTAGGATTGCAGTCCTTGTATTGGTCGCCGTGGCAGGAGGCAGGTAGACAGGTATAGACAGGTAGACAGACAGGTAGACAGGTAGACAGACAGACAGATAGACAGACAGACAGACAGGTAGACAGGTAGTTTGGGTAGCAGGTGTTTGGGATGAACCCCACAGGAGGTTTGCAATTAATTCGAGGATAATTTGAGGAAAGATTTGTTTTGCGGCTGAAGTTCTCGTTGACTTTAATGGACCCCGCGCTTCTATCTGCTCTTCAATGAGGTGTTGTTGTATTTGTGAAGTGCAGCATTTATCCATGATGTAAATGATTTGTTATATTTGATTCATTTGGAACCGAATATATAATATCTGATGTTTGGACGGTTTCTACATGTTTGGGCCAAAATACGAATACCAGCTCCTGGTGAAGCAACTTTAAAGTACAAGTTCATCCTGACGTCAGGAACATGTAGAGACATTATCCGTAGTGCTTCCCAGTCCCAGTGTGATCACATCCATCAGCTGCCCTTCCTGTAGCCCGTTGCCTCCAGGCTTTACGGCTGCGCTCTGAGGCTCTGCTCATCTCACTGCATTAGCCGGCATTAACGACGAGATGCAACCTGGCCGCGCTTTGCAAAGTATAAAAGGGTCATGAAAGGTTCCCGACGCCTCCATCCAGACCCAATCCCAAAAGTTTTACCAGGAATGTGGGTGAGGACACGCAGCTTAACATTAACTCCAGTTAATCCTTGTGGTTAATGCAGCTGTTACTGCATATTATTATAATACTCTACATCGGGCAGTATCGGCTCATATATTATTCATATATGAATATTGTCCGGATGAGTCAAAGTTCAGGCAACACAAAGTTGAAAACAATTAAAATCCACATATACAAATCTGACATTTTAATTAAAAATGTTTTAGAGGCAATATTGTTCCATCTTTATCGTTGGCTTTCGGTTGCAGGCACCCCAGGGTGCCATCTAGATCCCTCACTCACCTGCTGGCGACCTGTCTCTCTCCTCCATGGTCCTGCATCCGCCCGGGGAGCAGAGCTGCGCGCGCTCGGTCCGCAGAGCTCTGCACGGAACCGGTCGACGGGTCTCCTCGGCTCGGTTGGAAGTCCTCAGGCGGTGAAAGGCGCGAGCAGGTCCATCAGAACCTCGACGGGGTTCAGTCCCACAGATGAGGAAAGGCTCCGACGAGATCCCTCGCCGCGGTGCTGCTGCGTGCGCTGCCCGCCAGAAGACCCGCTGCGCCCGAGCCGCCGCTCCACTTTACTCACTTTCTTCTTCGGAGGCGGAATAATTCAGAGCATCATCTGCTGCTGGAGGCTGAGGCTGAGGCGAGGACAGCGGCGGCGGCACGGATCCCTCCTGTGAGCGCCCACACCGCGACCTGCCAACGGAGGAGGAGGAGGAGGAGGAGGAGGAGGAGGAGGAGGAGGAGGAGGAGGAGGAGGAGGAGGCTGCGTGTTTATCTTTCGCTCCACCAGTGGTCCACATGACCCAGTTCAGCACCACGCACACACTCACACACACACACACACACACACACACACACACACACACACACACACACACACACACACACACACACACACACACACACACACACACACACACACACACACACAGGCGATCCCATTCACGCTCATCCACGCCGGGGCTCAGCGAACCTCCTCTCTCTCTCTGCAGCGCGTGGACCCGTCTTCATGTCCTCCCGGCTCTGCGTCCTTCTCTCACTGTCTGCGGTCCGTCTGCTCCGTCCGTCTGTACAGCGGGACTCTGTGTGTGTGTGGATGGGGGGGGGGGCTTGGTCTCAGATCTGGCTCCTCTGCTGGTCGGACCAGTCAGCTCCCTCATTGTTCGCCGTCTCCACCCTCTGGCAAACTAATAGTCTCACGTGTCCCGGGTCCTAGCGCCGGGACGCCCCCCCCCATCCTCCCCCCAGTGAGTCCATGCTTCTCCTTTTGATTCATGCTTTGAAGGAACACAACAAGCTGCTTCTCTCTTGCATAATTCAACAGCTTATGGCCTCAAGTTCTCCACGCGGCGCCTTTGCCAACTGTCATTGTGAGGTAACAGAGAGACAAGACTCTCAATTAGCTCAGAGCCGGCAGCTCCCCTTATCTTTACTTATTGTTCAACAACGGGCAGATTGGACTGAGAGAACAGCATCGGCATAACAGGGATACCATGAATGCACCACCCTCATCATCATCATCATCATCATCATCATCATCATCATCATCATCATCATCATCATCATCATCATCATCATCATCATCATCATCATCATCACCCTCATCATCATCAAATACCACCCATCAGATGGGTTGATGGCTTCTGCTCATGGAGAGACATACACAGATTGTACTTATCTTGATTTCCCCTCAGGCCCGTATACATGTCTTTACATTTATGACCAACTTATTCTTTATTGTTATAGTTATTGATTTCACATCAATGCATAAACCTTTTTCTGCTTTTTTCCTTCTTCCAGGCCAGATTAACATTGAAACGTTTCAGGTCCTGAGCTGCATCGTTTCAAAGCTCAAGAAGAGTGAGAGATAAACGTGTTCGAGCGGATCAGGGGGAAGCATGACGCCGTTGAGGAGGAAACAGGCGCTAAAGTGTTTTTTTATTTGGGGAGATGTGCATATTGAAGAGCTGCATCTTCATAAATCACATGAAGGTCAGAGCCCACATGTGGGCTGACAGCAGAGAGCACACAGGGTGGAACCCACAGGGAGACACACCTCTGTGAACAAATAGAGCAGGGCCGCTCCTCCTCTCCTCTTTCAGGCACCACACTCACGTCCTACTTTGGACTTTTTGTGTGTCACCTCGAGTTCGCCACGGCTCGTTGCAAAAGGGGTGGCCTTGTTTTTCTCACCGTTCTCAAATCTTTCTTCATGACCAGTTTACTTTGTGTCCGAGCCGCTCTAGAAACGGCAACGTCATCGTGGAGGGATGTTGACACGGGCCCTCGAGCTATATGGTATATGTTCTGTTTTTAGAACAAGGTTATATCCACAGCAGCCAGGAAGAAACAAGAGGAACGTTGTTGTGTTCTTCTTCATGGGAAGAAGAAATCAAATGAGCATGCACATTTAAAACCATGAAAGTATATGCCTCCACAAACCTGAACATGTCTGAGACGCGGGGCATGGAGACACAACTGAATGTCTCAGATGAGATGGATTTACATAAAAAACACGTTTTTGAAAATGTTTCAGAAAAAAATATTAAAATAATGAAGAGAGATTTAGTTAAACTTTAGAGACGTATTGAATTCAAAAGGATGTTGCATGCGGATAGCTCTCACAGGCATTAGCGTGACCCTCCACAGCAGACCCTCTCCGTCTCATAGATCTCTCTTCCCTCCTTCTCTCCTTCAGTCTCTCCTTCAGTCTCTCCTTCAGTCTCACCTGGCTCCACAAAGAACAGCAAAGTCATTTCACATTGTTTTTCAGAATCACAAAACAAAAGGGGAGGAAAAAGCAATTTACAACCACATCACGCTGAATAATAATAATAATGGATTCCATTTATAACACACTCTTCATCCAATAATCTCAGAGTGCCACAGAGCCAGTAGTTAAAACTGTAATAAAAAAGGCATATTTGAAACAAGTCCTAAAAGTATCACACAGTTCTTCTCTACTGACTCAAAATCCTCCCGATAATCCCACAATTCAATTTTATTCTCATGATATTTTTATGTGACGACAAGAACAAATGTGAACGCAATGGATGGATTACTCTGGTTTCCCTGAGTTACCAACACGTTGAACTCACTGCATGCACTTCAAGTACAAGGCCAGAATGAGTAAAGATACTTTCATAAAGAATAACACAAAACACACAAAGTGCTCTCTAGATGTACACACACTCACATTATTACAGTGTCTAACGCTATTTACAAATGCAATGCAACAATGTTGCAAAATACACACACAAAAGTCGTTTCCTGCTTATTTTGGGCGTACGGTACATTTTGCACTACATTTCCCACAATTCCATTCGGCTTTACACTCAGCTGATGACGATAAAAACATGCGCGCTTAACCTTGTGGCTCGAGCGTGTTGTCAAACCAACCCGTGTGAACGGGGCTGTAACCGGTAACCGGTAACCAGTGACTGGTAACCTGTGACCTTTGACCCGTCCCCTGTGTGTCGGTCCCTCCATGCCGCCGCCTTCCTCTGGAGGAATGAACAAATACGTCCTCCCGGTGTCGGTGTTCGGGACGGTTCTCGGAGCCGCTGCTCTCCTGAAGTGAGTCGTTATAGGTTATAAGGCCATGTCATAATGCAGCTGTGCATGTACTGCATGTGTCAGGTAACGCGTTACAGCGTAATGTAACGTCTGTGTCGAGGTGTTACGTCAGTAACGTTAGTATTACGCTTCTTTCCCATAGTGAGGACAGCGCGTAACTAATGACGTAATGTATACAAGCCGGTACAACAGCCCCCCCAGTACCGTCCCTCGTCTCCTCTGCCTCTGCCCCTCGGCCCCTCTGCCCCTCGTCCCCTCGTCCCCTCGTCTCCTCTGCCCCTCGTCTCCTCTGCCCCTCGTCTCCTCTGCCCCTCGTCTCCTCTGCCCCTCGTCCCCTCGTCCCCTCGTCTCCTCTGCCCCTCGTCTCCTCTGCCCCTCGTCCCCTCGTCTCCTCTGCCCCTCGTCTCCTCTGCCCCTCGTCCTGTCCTCTCTCCCGTCCCTCGTCCTCCTCTGCCTCGTCCTCTGCCTCCGCCGCCCCGTCCTGCCCTCGTCCCCGTCGCCTCTGCCCCGTCTCCTCTGCCCTCGTCCTGCCCTCGTCCCCTCGTCTCTCTCTCGCCCTGCTCCTGCCTCGTCCCCTCGTCTCCTCTGCCTCGTCTCCTCTGCCCTCGTCCCTCGTCTCTCTCTGCCCCCTGCTCCCCCTCTGCCTCGCCTCTGCCCTCGTCCCCTCGTCTCCTCTGCCCCTCGTCTCCTCTGCCCCTCGTCTCCTCGTCTCCTCTGCCCCTCGGCTCCTCTGCCCGTCTCCCTCGTCCCCTCTGTCCCCTGCCTCCCTCTGCCCCTTCCTCCTCGCTGCCCTCGTCTCCTCTGCCCCTCGTCTCCTCTGCCCCTCGTCCCCTCGTCCTCCCTCTGCCCTCGTCTCCTCGCCCTCGTCTCCTCGCCCTCGTCCCTCGTCTCCTCTCGCTCCTGCCGCCCTCTCCTCTGCCCCGTCTCCTGCCCTCGTCTCCTCCCTCGCCCTCGTCTCGCCCCGTCTCTCCTCTGCCCCTCGCCTCTCCTCCCTCGCCTCGTCCTCTCGCCCCTCTGCCCTCGCCCTCCTCTGCCCCTCGTCCCCTCTCCCTCCCTCTGCCTCCTCTGCCCCTCGTCTCCTCTGCCCCTCGTCCCTCGCCTCTGCCCCTCGTCCTCGTCTCCCTCGCCCCGTCTCCCTGCCCTCGTCCCCTCGCCCCTCGTCCCCTCGTCTCCCTCTGCCCTCCCTCTCTGCTCCCTCGTCTCCTCTGCCTCGCCTCTCTCGCCCTCGCCCTCGTCTGCCCTCGTCCCCTCGGCTCCCCGCCCTCGTCCTCTGCCTCGCCCCTGCTCCCTGCCCCTCCCTCTCCTCTGCCTCTCGTCTCCTCTGCCCTGCCCTCGCCCCTCGCCTCGCTCCTCGTCTCCTCGTCTCCTCGTCTCCGCCTCGTCCCTGCTCCCTCGTCTCTCCCCCTGCCCCTCCTCTCCTCCTGCCCCTCGTCTCCTCTGCTCCTGTCTCCTCCTGCCCCTCGCTCCTGCCCCTCGCTCTCCGCCTCGCTCGCCTCCTCGTCTCCCTCGTCTCCGCCTCCTCTGCCTCCTCGTCTCCCCGCTCCTCTGCCCCTGTCCCCTCCTCTGCCCCTCTCCCTCTGCCCCTCGTCCCCTCGTCCCCTCGTCTCCTCGTCCCCTCGTCCCCTGCTCCTCGTCCCGGCCTGTCTCCTGCCCTCGTCTCCTCTGCCCCTCGTCTCCTCGGCTCCTCGTCTCCTCGTCTCCTCGGCTCCTCGTCTCCTCGTCTCCTCGTCCCCTCGCCCCTCGGCTCCTAAGGAGGCCTCACAGAGGCAGCGAGAGCCCGGGTCGCGTTGTGCCTGCTACTGCTGAGAAAGAGGGAAACGCAACACTGTGCAGTCCCAGGGGAGAAGCGTGTCTTTTACTTCTTTTGTTGAGCGACACCGCTTCACACGTGCACAATGCCCTCATTAATGCGTACGTATGTCATTAATGAGCTCTGATGGGTCCTTCGGTCCTATTACCTCGACATGCAGCTCCGAGGCCTGTTGCTCTGCTGGGACCAGGCTCATCCCACTGGAGCCAACAGCAGCTTCCATCACTGCTGGATGGACAGCATGACGAGAACATCTACATGAGAGTGTTCCTCATTTAGAATAAAATAAATAAATAAAAAAGCTATAATCCTGGACTTTCCCCAGATGAGTGGCGGGACGAAGGAAACGCGACCCAGTCGAGCAATAGAAGAGGTGGTACCGACGGAGGCTCGCTCCGTGCTTCTGCTGCTGATGCACAGTTCATGAGGCTTTAGTGAGAACTTACGGTTTTGATTGTTTGGCAAACGGGAGACGAGATATGAAACGTCCGTGTAGCGGCCGTTGGGCCAAATGAATAATTTGTACTTATAAATAATAAGTACAACGACAAATCAAATGGCCTCTGACGCAGCGTGGGTCTTTGAGTTGGAGCAGCACACGAGAGGCAGTGGCAGCCTTTTGTTTGTTTAGTAAATACATTATAAGAATAATGACGTACGGGAATGGACATTACTTTCTTTTGGCTGCATCAACTCAAAAAGCCACGGTGCTCAGACCATTTGATTTATCGATTTACTTGATTTATTTGGACAAATGGCTGCGACGGTCCGGGTTCAGTCCGCCAGGCGCAGAGACGTCTCTGTTGCCGGCCTGAGAGGCTCCACGCTGCCGGCCGTGAGGCTGAACCAGACGTGTCTCTGCTCTTGAGCGTCCTCACAGGAACCATGTGACTGGAGGCCGCTGTCCCAGCAAGGCGACCATCCGGGGGAAGACTGTGATCGTGACGGGCGCCAACACGGGCATCGGCAAGGAGACGGCCCGCGAGCTGGCCAAGAGAGGCGAGGGGAAACAACGACGCAACAACGACACACACAGGGTCTTCAGCGGGTCTTTAGCTCACAATGACACAACCCCCCCCTTTGTCATCTTCAGGGGGTCGGATCATTATGGGATGTCGGGACATGGAGAAGTGCGAGGAGGCTGCAAAGGACATACGGGGCACGACTCTGAATCCTCACGTGTACGCCTGCCACCTGGACCTGGCCTCCCTGAAGTCCGTCCGACAGTTTGCAGAGCGGATGAAACGAGGTGAGGAAACCAAGAGCGTCTCCAGCTGCTAACGTTAAATAACAAAGGAAAGCCGACGCGGTGACGTTAAATAACGAGTGGATGGGTTGCAGAGCAGCAGCGTGTGGATGTGCTCATCAACAATGCCGGAGTCATGCGATGTCC
Organism: Liparis tanakae; assembly: GCA_036178185.1. Taxonomy (NCBI): domain Eukaryota; kingdom Metazoa; phylum Chordata; class Actinopteri; order Perciformes; family Liparidae; genus Liparis; species Liparis tanakae. The sequence goes on along the minus strand of CM070105.1, from coordinate 18,640,516 downwards.
AGCAGGGAGGACGGAAGACGGCTTCGACATGCAGCTTGGAGTCAACCACCTGGGTGAGATGGGGGGGGGGGGGTATGTTCCTCTCACCTTCTGAGAGGAAATTATTTTAACGTACGTTTAGATCCTAATAAGGCGTCTCCGTCTCCGTCTCCGTCCCGACCCGACATGTCCGTCTTCCTCCAGGCCACTTCTTGCTGACCAACCTGCTGCTGGACCAGCTGAAGGAGTCCGCCCCCAGCCGAGTGATCAACCTGACCTCCCTCGCCCACGTCGTTGGGAAGATGGACTTTGTGGACCTGAACTGGGAGAAGAGAAAGTTTGATACCAAGCAGGCGTACTGCCAGAGCAAGCTCGCCAACGTGCTGTTCACCAGGGAGCTCGCCAAGCGCTTAGGAGGCGAGTCGGCAGGCGGGCGCGGCGGGGGCGTGTGTGGGAGGGAGTACGGCCTCGGTGCTCGCTGGTAATTGGCCATTGGGTATGTATTTTTAAGTGTGTGTGTGTGTGTGTGTAACAGGCACAGGAGTCACAGTGAACGCCACACACCCGGGCGTTGTTGCCACGGAGCTGGGGAGGCACACGGGTCTCCACCAATCGCAGTTCTCCAGCTCGGTGCTCAGTGAGTTTCCTTCTCTCTCACTGGATTCTGGATGTAGAGAAGTCGAGTAATCGATTAAACCTGTGATCCCCCCCCAGGTCCCTTTTTCTCCATGCTGGTAAAGAGCCCCGACATGGGGGCCCAGCCCAGCGTCTACCTGGCCGTGTCCGAGGAGATGGAAGGGGTGACGGGGAGGTACTACGACGTGATGACGGAGAAGGAACCGGCGCCCCAAGCCCTGGATGAGGAGGCAGCCCGCCAGCTGTGGGAGGTCAGCAGCAGGCTGGTGGGTCTGGAGGGTCCGGGGGGTCTGGGGGGTCTGGGGGAGTCCAACCCACCAGCAGGAGTCCAGAGCGAGGCTCCCCAGCCGGCTGAGGAGCAGCGGCCCGGGCCGAGCCCAGCAGCCGCCTCTCTGGAGGCCGGCGGGGGCGATGGACGTTTTATTGCTTCAGCTGCGTCTGGCTCGTGAAACAATTCACTGTCAATTAGTCTGGTGGTCTGAATAAAGACCGTCTTTTGTACGCGCCGCGATGTTCCTGCACCAGGAGAGTTTCTCTAAAACATGCTCAACAAAAAAAACCTTTTAAGATGTTTAAAACTTTTTTTTTAGCGAGATGGTTTAATTTGGAAGAAAGAAGCAACACTAGTTTCCTGTGAAAACACACCCGTACTCCCTTTATTACCCTCCGGGCTTTCACTGCTGCAGACTCACGGTGGTGGCCAGGGTTCTTTTAATAGATTTGCTGCGTAACTAAGGAAACGTGTTGGAGCAGATTTAGCCTCAGTGGAAGTTGTTTTGTTGACTTTATGACTTCTACTTGCGCTACTGTTAAAAAAAGCATTCAACATTTACCAGTGAAAAGTTACTTCATCTTACTTTAAGTTATTCGTATTCCTTCAAAGATTTTGGAAAATTATAAACAGGGCTGCAAAAAATGGTGTTTCATTTTTACTTCTTTACTTAAGAAATAAATATGTTTAGTACTTGTTTATTTCTTACGAGTAATACTTGGTAACACTAAAGTATGATTTACACGTTGTACTAACTTGTCTTTTGCTCGTGTTTCATCGTATCAAGAATGTGTTTACACAGTTGTTCAGCGCTTAAAGGGATTTAAAAAGAACTGTTGAGTTGGAGAAACTTGGAGAAAGGAACAGAAAGAAAAGGAGGTATATATATATATATATATATATATAATATATGTGTATATATATATAATATAATATATGTGTATATATATATATATATATATATTAAGAGTACTGCTGATGCTTTTATCAGTGGATTCCAGCAGGAAAGACAAATGGCGCCATCTGGATGTCGAATCACAGACGAGTAAACTTTTATATTTCTTCTTCAGATCGTGTGTACATAACTACTTATTCTGATTCTTTTCAAATTTGTGAAGTTTGTCTTTATATTAGAAGCCTTTGATCAACCTCGCATACTATATTAGATTATATTAATGCAAGCTAGTATTCTGAAGATAGACAAACACATCCTCCATATCTGGGTATGCTTTGAAAAGGTCAACACTGGAAGGTCATTTGAGGGAAGCCCACCCTGTGGAACGGTCTGTGGTGTCAAAGCGTCATCATCCAACAGCATCTCTTCTCCTGCTCTGCTCTTGTTGTTTACGCCTCTTGAGAATCAAATCAAGTTACCAAAGCACTGCTCCTGCAGGTCTGACCCTCAGCCCTCAGACCTCCAGTCTGAGGGCTGCACTGCGCAGGGCTTTCCCAACAGCAACTCCCACAGCCCGGATCAGTAAGGACCACTCTCACACTGATGCACGCCGATCAGGCCTGAAACTGAACCGGGGATCGTTTATTCAGTGTTGGTGCCACCCTAGAAGATGCTATTATTGAAGAACAGAATCACGGCTTCTCCGTTGCTCTCCATCAAGACCTCCCAGAGCCGGAGCAACGTGCTGCCCAGATACCTTCTCTTCCCTGCTTGGATCAAAGCAATCCTGACCTCTAAAGTGCAGTATTAAACGTGTGAACCCCTATAATCAGGCACGTGCACAGACAGACCCCACGTGGTGCTGGAGCTCCTTTGGGCCTGGAGGGGGAACGAGCCTCTTCTGCTGGAGACACATTGTTCTTCATTAATAAGTATTGAAGAGTAAACATTACTCTCTGTGATCAATTCCCCCCAAATGTGTTTTGATATCTAAAAGGGCTTTTATTTGAGATATTGTGAGAATCCCCCCCCCACAGTTTATTGTTTGGCATTTTCGCTCCTATCGTTTTGTAAATGAAAATAAATTGTAATAGTTAATGAAACATGTCATTGTGTTCAGCTCTCGTGTCTCACGACGCGACGTGTTTCAGGTGTTGCTCACTTCCAGGTGCAGTGATCAATACATACTCATTTGCATACCTGCAAACTCATGAGGGGTGAAAAAGGTGACTGTTGTTGTTGTTGTCTCCACATCCAAGTTGTTTGATGACACTCAAAGCTTTTATAACTAGTCTTTTGATTGTTCTGACGCAAATCTAAACACTACACTATTCACGTGGATGACCTATTTTGATTTCAAAACGGCGAATTTCGCCGAAAGGTGACACGTTTGCAGGTCTGCATTTGGCGATGGTGTCTTCTCTCTGGTTGAGCACGTGCCCCCCGACATGTCCGTGCACGTGCCTGCCTATAATAATACATTATTTATTAATAAATAAACGAAAATAAGTTAGGGAGTGTAAGATATTTGCGTTCTTGAACGCACCTCGACCGGACTTCATTGCCCACAATGCATTGCTAAAGGATGGCGAAAAAAAGTTAGCGTCCAAAGTACAACTAGTTCCGAGGGTGAAGAGTGAAGGCACCGGTCGGCGCGTGAGGCGAGCAGGTGAGGCGGCTGCTCCAGGTGTGTGTCGGGCTTCGTGTGGAGCGCGTGACCCCCGGAGGACTTTCTCCAGGTAACGTGCACGCTGCACGGCAACCGAACTGCGCGAGCCCGACCGGTACAGGCTGTTGGTGCGCAGCTGGGCTGAGACCTGCTGAACGAGTCCGTTACCGGGGGACACACACACACACACACACACACGCACACACGCACACACGCACACAAACACGCAAACACGCAAACACGCAAACACGCACACACACACTGACCTCCCAGCGGCCATTAGCTCCACTAGGGCGCTGCAGAAGCCTCGGGACAGAGACTCGGTAATGTGAGACACTTTTACATGAGTGGACGTCATAGATCAGGGACATGTACACATGTCCTCTAATGCAGGTTTTCAGAATGTCTTTGAGACAGAGGGCAGTGCACATATGATAGTTTTAAAACAAGAGGTCTTGTGTCCCTTCAGCCCTGAGCAGTGAAGAGAGTAAAGGGATCCACTGACTGTTCACTTTAAAACTACCATCACAACAAGGAGTGTTCCTACATAAATCCATGTGTTTTGACACAACAGCTGATTTACATTTACTTTGACATGCAACACACATGTTTGTGAATAAACCTACTTGGCACTTCTTGTTCATGGCAAGAGGAGATGGGAGGGGCTAGAACACATGATCACATGACCACACGTGTCCTGTGAGATGAAGGGTCTCGCATGCCCCCCCCCTCCAGTGTGTTGCTCTGTGAGGTTGCAGGTCGTCAGGCCTCCTGATGATGACGGTTTCCCTCTGACTGTCTGAGTTGACGTGATTCTCCCTCAGCATGGCGGAGCAGAGGAAAGGAGAGCCGCTGCCCGAAGACGTCGGCACCGACGACTGCCTGACGGCGTACACGCACATCTACAGCCCGGACCTGCTCAAGTGCGTACGCACACACCCTGAACCCGGCCTGGTTGACGCTTGCCACCGTGATGAAGTGACCTTATGACCTCATGCGGGTTGCACTTTGTCTTCCAGAGATCAGGTCGCTTTTATTACAGGTGGTGGATCCGGCATCGGACTCCGGATAGCTGAAATCTTCATGAGGTGAGAGGATTGTTTCTCCAAAACATGCCCAGACCTTGCAGTAATATCATCCTGTATTTAATCAAATTGTTCTCCTTATATTCACATTATTGCTGCCTGTATAGTATACATGATATATGCATGCAAATCAATGTCCGTCAGTATTATGTCGTTAATATAACTCTAAAAGAGTCAAGTGTGAGTGAGATAGGAGGTGCACTTTAAACCTTCTGCTTTTGTTATCTGACGTTCATATTGTTGCTTGTGCAACACGTTTAAATAGTTCACTAATTGACTCATGTGGCAGAAATGATTAACTTTATCAAAATCTGTGCAGTGGGCCCACAGTGGCTCAAGCCCAAGGTGAAGCCCCGACTCCTCACATGTTGTGTGGCACCTCATCATCACATGTTTGACCTTCACCTGACATCCACAGCTCCCCCTCCGTCTCCCCATCAGCCAGATGTCATTATTCATGTTCTAATCAACCCGATGCAGCGTGCGGTCATCAGTATTGATATTCAGGCTCGTGGCAGAGGAGGGGTCTCCTTCAATCAGGGGCTCGCGGTTCGGCCATGTGTCCTTGGGCAAGACACTTATCTCCAAAGTTGGCCCTTAAGCGCTGCCTGTGGTGTATAACTGTGTGTAGATGATGAGATGGTCGTGATGAGCCGGCGGCGCCGCATGGTCGCCTCTGGCACGGCGTGTGGAGGAGAGATGATGAGCGGAGGCCCGTTCACCATCGGCGTCTTTCTGTCCTCCAGGCACGGCTGCGACACGGTGATTGCCAGCCGGAACTTGGACAAGCTGAAAGAGGTGATTCTTCTGAAGCATCATGTCCACAACCCACAGGCTTCAGCTCCCACTGTGAAGAGCTGCTGTACTAACATGCCCGTGTTAGGCAGCTAAGAAGCTGACTGCGGCGTCCGGCCGCCGCTGCCTCCCGCTGTGTCTGGACGTGAGGCGGCCGGAGAGCATCGCCGCCGCTGTGGACGAGACGCTGAAGGAGCTGGGGCGCATCGACATCCTGGTGAACAGTACGTCGGCTCCTCGGGACCCGAATAAAACCACATGTAGAGACTGGTGTTGCTGATGATCCCCGTGTTGGTGTCCCACACGCTCTCCCCCCCACTCTGGTGTTTACAATGCATCCTGCAGACGTACCTGTGAACACCTTGCAGAGTGTCTGAGGGTGGACATGCACTCGTGTACTTTGAGCCCTCGGTCAAGCGTGAAAGGTTTTAGTCTAATCATCGACGTTGCCGACGCTGTATCCGTCTTTATCTTCTGTCCCTGCACCCTGGTCCATCTACACTCTGTTACGTCATCTGGAACATGGTCTCCACGTGTGCAGCAGCATTCATGCATTTCTAGATGTCATGGCTTCGGCTAATGTTGTTGTTGTTGACAGATGCTGCTGGAAACTTCCTCTGCCCGGCCACCTCCCTCTCCTTCAACGCCTTCAAGAACGTCCTGGAGATCGACACGATGGGCACCTTCAACACCTCCAAGCTGGTCTATGAGAAGTGGTTCCAGGTACGGTCCAAGAGGCCTCCCTCCCCTGTGAGGGCGCTGGCCTTGTTTAGGATCTCATTGCGTGATGAAGATAATACGGTATCTTACAGAACACAACCAGGTTATCGATCAGTCGTGTTCAGTAGCATTGTCGCTCTGCCCTTCTCTCTGGCTGGAGGCCAGTGAAGAGCAGCGATGGAGCCGTTTGATGTCCTTGACCGTGAGCGCCCCCCTTCTGCATGCAGGCGCACGGCGGCAACATCGTGAACATCTCGGCCACGCTCGGGTACCGGGGGCAGGGCCTGCAGGTGCACGCTGGCTCTGCTAAGGCTGCGAATGGTAAGAGTTCCTCCTGGGGCCGCGATCCCGTCTCCACTGGGACGGGGACTCACGCTGCCGCTGCCGTCCCCAGACGCCATGACCAAGCACCTGGCGGTGGAGTGGGGGCCCAGCGGGGTGAGGGTGAACACCGTGGCTCCGGGGCCCGTCTCCGGCACGGAGGGCTTCCGCAGACTCGGTAAGATTCAACCAAATACTGACAACGGGCTCATTTATAGATTATACACTTACCAAGCAGTCTTTTTTATTAACAACGTTTTGATCTCATTCCAGTTAGAAACAGTCGAACACACAACCCTCTGAAACGTGTGTTGGGCTTTTGTTATCGGCTGATGATACCAAAGTCTTACAATAGTTACATGGCTTTTATAATATTATTATTATAATGTATGCTCTTTACTCTAAACTCAATTATCTCAACTAAATAGCAATAAAACATCTAATGAATACAAGTTTAAATCATCAGTTAATATTTAACATGTTAATAAGTATTGAGTTCATGATAACTTGAGTTGTCAGCTACCTCTCAAAGTGGTAAATGTACGGATGATGATGACATGCAAGTTTAACTAGATGGGGGGACATAACCGCTTTCTATAATGAATAGTGTTAAATAATATGGTAATGTTCCACCCATAAGGACATGTTTGGCCCATGTGGGGAGCTGATGCAACGTGTACAGGGTTCTTACGGTCATGGAAAACCTGGAAAAGTCATGCAATTTTAAAATGGACATTTCCAGGCCTGGAAAAGTCATGGAAAACAACTTCACTAAAGTTTGAGAAAAGACCTGGAAATTTGTTATATTCACTTGTTCATTCACGCCGAGTTTGAAATAATGAATGTTTTAGAAAGAACGACTCAAAATATAAGCCGGCGTACGCTCTCATACTGGAGCCGCAATTTTCTTTTTTTCCCGCGTTGCAAGTGAACGCACCTTAACTGGAAAGTTCGATGGCCATAGCTCGGGAAGCAAATGTTTATTCTTTAAATAAAATATTGTCTCTTATTCATTCGTTTCATTAAATGTATACTGTATGCTTTGGAATTCACATTGTTTAAATACTAAATGTTCTCCCTTTTTCACGTATAAACCGAGATTTCAGTTTGGTCATGGACCTTTGGTTTAAAGTCATGGAAATCCACTGGTCAACATGTGTAAGAACCCTGGTGTGTAACATGCATGTGGCTGATGGGGTCCTCCTGAAACCACTCGCAGCATGATGTTCCTTCCCCTCTGCCTCAGGCGGCCCCACGGCGGAGGTTGCGGGGGCCTTCCAGTCCATCCCTCTGCAGCGGGCCGGCAACAAGACGGAGATGGCCCACTGCACCCTGTTCCTGGCCAGCCGGGCCTCCTCCTATGTGACCGGAGCCATCCTGGTGTCGGACGGCGGGTCGTGGCTGACCTCGGCCAACGACGTCTCCATGCTGTTGGGTATAGCCGCCTCTAAATCTGCTAAACTCTGAACGGGGCTCTCTGGTCCTCCTCCTGACTCAGGTGTGTAGGAGGAGGAGCAGCTTGAGGTCCATGTCGAGGCAACATGACTGACAATGTGTTTGGAATGTCAAATATATTGTATACATGACAGTAAAACCTATATTAATCCACTTGTCTCTTGTTGTCTTTCAGGTTATTGGTCATCTGAAAAGAAAGTAGACAAATAAATACTGAAAAAAAGCGAGTATTTTAGGCCTTCTGTAGAACTGATGGTGCTACAGGTTCAGTATTGGTGGTTTGTCGCCCACTTCCAGCGAGTCTTACTAAGTGTCAGGAGGGGTTGAACACTAACCTACTGTATACTTACTGTATTACGTGCTTAGAATCTTACTAATCGATCAATCTAAAGAAGAATTTGGGGATTGTTCACCATTACACTGCTGTGTATTGTCATGCATTTCATGTATAATGATGTTAATCACATACCATTTAATGTGATTTTTCAATACCTCATTTATTAATAAAATCGTGTAGAATTAAAGTTTACTCTGAAATTATTATTTTTGCACATACATACACAACTTGTCCTCTGGTTGCTGTTCGGCTGGCAGAAGGATGCATCGTTCTCGTAGCCCCAAAGCTTGAATTGTACCTGTAGAGAGGAGTCAACTGTTTGTAATCCTAATCCAGTAGATTGAATTCATGGTTCCCTACATAACTAGACTAAAATACACATTACTGATTCACAATAGCGATTGATGCTTATGTTTATTAGACTTCTCTGAGGGAGTTTATGACATGAGATGCAAACCGGAGGAGAAAGTAAATCCCTCTGTCGGCCAGAAGGGGGCGCCACCACACTAGAATTGCAACCATTCAACAGTCACTTTTTTCTCTCAAAATAATAAATCTGTCAACTATTTAATATTTGTTACTGTGTGTGTGTGTTATATCAACTTTTGAATATTAATGCTTCCAGAAATGTAAACATCCGCCGTGACGTCATTGAGCAGAGCCCCCCCCCCTAACCTGTGAAGCTGAACTTTAACCTGAAGGGCTGCGGACTTAACGCGTGTCTCCACGAGTGAAGGGCATTGTTTTTATTTTAATGCAACCCCAACATTAAGACCATTTGGAAGCTGTTACGAAGCCCGATACTGCGGGGTGTTTTGTACGCTTGCGTGAAACGTCAGCGCTGTGTATGCGGCTGGAGGAGGAGGAGGAGGAGGAGGAGGAGGATGGGACACTGCTGATGCTGATGCGAGAGCTCCGCCGTCTGATCAACACTCGGAGGACTAACTACGATGAGCTGCTCGGCGTCATGCCGGCCTCCCTCAGCCCCTCACCGGCCGCGGGCCGCCGGCCTGACGCGTCTCCGGGGATAACGGCGACATTTTGAAGAGGAACGGAGTGTTTTGCGCTCGTCACTCGTCCGGCCTGTCGAGGGGCACACAGGTGGATTACCGCCGCTGGGAGGAGGAGAAGAAGGAGAAGGAGAAGAATCTAAACGAAGACGTAATCTCGGACTGTGGCCGAAGAGACCGTTTCCTTGACGACGCGTCAAACTGCGGAACACCGCGGCTGCTCTTTGATCGCATTGAGCCGTACCGGGCGCGCGCGTTAGCTTAGCTAATAGGCTAATTTCGCGAGCTAAATCAGTTAGCAGCTCCTCTGGCTGGGAGGAAGTGGGATGCTCGTGGGGGGAGGAGCTAACGTCGGCTGCTACCGTGACGTCACTGTCGGTGTTGTGACGAGAGATGTAACGTCGTATAGCTCGAGGCTCTCTTGAGGCGCGAGGGCTCTGGCTACCTGGCTACCTGGCTACCTGGCTACCTGGCTACCTGGCTACCTGGCTACCTGGCTACCTGGCTACCTGGCTACCTGGCTACCTGGCTACCTGGCTACCTGGCTACCTGGCTACCTGGCTACCTGGCTACCTGGCTACGGCGCTTTACCGCGCGGGATAAGGTTGGATAATCTGGTTGAGAGAGAGAGAGAGGGGAGAGGGGAGAGAGGGAGAGGGAGAGGGAGAGAGACAGAGAGAGCTCTTGTTGACTAAACACCGGGCCGTCTTAACGAGCACGTTTGTATTCGGTTGACTTGTCTCGCGAGCAGAAGATGCGCGCCTGGTCGGTTTCCCGCTGAGCCTCCATGGCGTCCCTCTGGCCGCCATGCCGCCGGAGGCGCGCCGCAGGCCGGCAGAGGCGCTCTGACTTCCGGCTGCGTCGTCGCCAAGAAGTCAGCTACTGAGGTTAAAACCACACGCTACGTGTGAAGCCCTTTCCTGGCGCGGTGCATAAACCCGCCTACGGTTACCTTCTTACCGCTAATGCTATCCCTACAACGTCACACTACTGTATTTTAAACGTGTTTTTGTTTTATTTTTGAATGTCAGAGGTGACGTTAGCCGATGCTCGTCATTGGAGGCGAGCAGTGCCGTCTGAGAACATGGCGGTGAAGAGGATCTCGGCCCGCAGCGAGATGATACCGCAGCTCGTGTGAAGCGGACCTCGGGTACCCATGGAGCCGCCGGGCCTGCCGGGCCTGCCGGGCCCTCTGGGGCCCGCGCACCGGGAGTCAGAACACGGGCCTCCTCTCGGATGTCACCCTCTGGATTCAGACAATGGAGGCGAGCTCTGCCAAAACAAAGGTGGCCAGACTGGTTTGGATTTCAGAAACGAGGTCCAGGATCAGACTTTACAACAAAGAGAGAGAGACAAGTTTCACCTGGACAAACCGGTCGAGTTGGACAACCTACGAAACATCTCTGATTTCCCCAGCGGAGGTTTGCCGTTTGATGGAGATCAGTTCGATGATTCCAACGCTCCTCTTCGCGGTTCTCCTCACATCTCCTTCACAGAAAAGAGACCCGAGGAGCTGAGTGACTTCAGTCTGTCGTGGCTATTTTCTCCCAAACTCCCTGATGCGGTTGAAGGGAGCTGTGGCCACGAGGAGCCGCGCCTGACGCGGGAGGGCCGCCCGGAGGCCTCGCGGGCCCTCAGCCGCGGTCGACCGGCCTCTCCATCCGAGGTCTCAGGCGGGCATTCCGATACCGACACCGGGGATCCGTTTGTATTGGTGGACCTCTGGAATGGGCTCTCTTGTCTGCCTCCAGAGGCCTCGGGCGAGTTGACCCCGCCGGGTGTCAGCGAGGAGCTGGTGGACCTGTCACCGGAGGAGGAGGGCGGGGGGGAGGCCGCCGGCAGGGAGACTTTGTCACGTGAAACCGGAGACGAAGGTTTATTCCCCGATCAAGTGACCGATCTGCCTCTCACCTGGAGCGCGGCCCCGCCAGCTTCACCTGAGAGCCGCCTCCCACCAAACAAAGTCCGCGAGCCGCCGGAGCGCCGCGCGGGGTCCGCGCCGCTGTTGGATTCAGAGGTTCCGGACTGCGGCGGCGGCCTGAGTCTGCGACCGGCCATTCCTCCCGCCGTCACCCGCTCAGACAGAGCCGAGCCGTCGGGTTCATCGGCGGAGGAGTCGGCGCTGCAACATGCAGCAGCTGTGAATAGACGTGTGACTGCGGAGCGACGGGGTGAGGATGACTCATGCGCTCTGCGCCTGTCGGCCGAGGCTCCATCGCTGACTCTGGCTGGAGATGTCTTCGCCCAGGAGGGAGACCTGCTCCCGGAGCCCTGCGCCGTGCAAGCGGGGTCTACGGGCTTGATGGAGGACGTACTTTGTTCCGGGGACACAAGTCAAGGGAATCGGACGATGGCGTCGGATCTGTGCGCGGCAGCCGGCGAGGTCCACGGCGAGGAGACTCTGGACGTGCAACCCCGGGCGGGGGTCCCGGGCGGACGGGCTCCCGACCCGGGGGCCGAACGGGGGGAAGAGGAGAGGGCGACGGAGACAGGTCGTCACCGAGGGGCTTCTTTTGACTTCTCGGTTCAGGATTTACACACGACTTCTCCCGAGGCCGGCCGGACTAGAGAGCCCACTGGGGAGAGCACCTCTCCGGCTCAGATGGAGGCGGAGGACTCGCTGCCGATGGTCTCGGCCGTCTCTGCGGGGGAGGAGGAGGACGTCTCCCCGCTGAAAGCCGTGTTCGATGCTCTGGACCAAGATGGAGACGGCTTCGTCCGCATCGAGGAGTTCATGGAGTTCGCTGCGGCCTACGGGGCCGACCAGGTGAGAGCCTCTCCGGGCTGCTGGGCTGTGAACCGACTCCAGACACGTAAATTAGTTATAATGGATGTTTCTGCTGAAGCTCTTTCAGAAAAGCTGCTTAATCCAATGAAGTGAAATCGATCTGGGCGACGTGCCTCTGCTAACAGCTTTTCAACTTGTTTAGGATCTTAATCTATTTGCAAGTCACTTTTCTTTAAACGTGTGTTTTTGGTGGTACATTTTTTTTATTTTTTTATTTGGTGCAATTTTTATGTTTTTTGGTGTTTACGAAACCTGGGCCCTGATTATGAGTTTACATGTTTCAATGAACTCCATCGATATCTTGTCACAGAGTTAACACAACAAAGCAGCTCCTAACGTCACCGTTAAAACCTTGCATGGATTAGTCGGTCAGCTATATTTGGTGAGTCAGGATTTGGGTTTGCATCTGGATAAGTCTGTCAAGCATATTGACTTTAATTAATTCTCTCCTAACACATTCCACACGTCAAAAGAAAAACACTCCTGGTCTTATTTGCATATCCTGCAGTTTGGGGATGCTCTCTGGAGACGTCACCCTGCCAGGCCCCTCCCCCTTGTGTTGCTCAGGGCCCTTTTGGTGAAATAGTTTCACCATTACTGGAAACGCTAACGACTCCTCAAATTCAAATGTCATACATTATTTGATGCGTTACGATATGACGAGAGAAGAGAAGCTGTTTGCTTCATTAAAATAAGTCACTACGTAATCTACTTAAATTTATATTAACTAAACGGTTTTACTCGGAGTAAAAATGCCGTGCGTTTCTCTTCCTGTCAGACGGGCTGTCCGTTTACGAGAATCAGACGATCTCTGGCAGCTGATCACACCGTTTGCAAACATTGATGTCACCTGATGCGGAGGAAACCCAACCGCCAAGTGTGCCCTGATGAGCATGAAATACCTTCAACTCATTCATCGATCCGTTTCCTCATGACGCAAGAACACTGATCTAGTGTCACTCGCAGTATCGATATCATTTAAATATGTGTTCCTTTAGTTTTTATATTTGTTGATTTCTGGCCACGGGGCTGATTCAGGCAACATATAACCAGCTTGAATGAAACTCTCCTTGTGAGCGAGGCCTCTGGGTGAGGGTGTTTGGGCCTCTGGGTGAGGGTGGTTGGGCCTCTGGGTGAGGGTGTTTGGGCCTCTGGGTGAGGGTGGTTGGGCCTCTGGGTGAGGGTGGTTGGGCCTCCTGGGTGAGGGTGGTTGGGCCTCCTGGGTGAGGGTGTTTGGGCCTCTGGGTGAGGGTGTTTGGGCCTCTGGGTGAGGGTGTTTGGGCCTCTGGGTGAGGGTGGTTGGGCCTCTGGGTGAGGGTGTTTGGGCCTCCTGGGTGAGGGTGGTTGGGCCTCCTGGGTGAGGGTGGTTGGGCCTCTGGGTGAGGGTGGTTGGGCCTCTGGGTGAGGGTGGTTGGGCCTCTGGGTGAGGGTGGTTGGGCCTCTGGGTGAGGGTGGTTGGGCCTCTGGGTGAGGGTGGTTGGGCCTCTGGGTGAGGGTGTTTGGGCCTCTGGGTGAGGGTGGTTGGGCCTCTGGGTGAGGGTGTTTGGGCCTCTGGGTGAGGGTGGTTGGGCCTCTGGGTGAGGGTGTTTGGGCCTCTGGGTGAGGGTGTTGGTGGTTGGTGCTCCACACAGAGCGCCGCTGGCTCCCTAATGCTCTTTAATCCCTCCTCTCGGGTCAAAGCGCCCCTGGCGCCCCTGACCCGCCGTGTCTCGTCGGTTCTGTGGCTCCACAGCCAGGAGCTGTGACGGATTAGGAGTGAAACGTACCTCCTGAGTCAGAGGGAGTCCGGTTTGTGTGCGCCACCAGCCTGGCTTTAGGGATAGAGGAGCAGAGCTTTGTCATGTTAGTTTAATGTAAATCATTTTCACCTGTGGTTTTGCGTGGCGGTGCTCAAGGTGAGACGTTTACCTGACGGAGTTATTCAACGATCCGTTTCCCTGGGACTCCGTACCGTTTGCTTTCTCTGGCTAAGCCTCCCGGCTCTCCAGAGTTCAGCCGTTTGCTTTGGATCTTTGGTTCCTTCAAGTCTTTTCCCGCGGACCGCTAACCCGATTGTGCGGATTGATTACCTGCCGGCCTTTTCTATTCTCCCTGCTATCGAATATCTGGTTTGTGGAGCTCTGTGGCGCTCCTCCAGGAAACTCCGCTCACATTCCCTCCCTTGGTGATCAGAGAGAGAGACGGAGGCTTTGGCCGTTGGCCTTTCTCCTTTACAATAAGTAAGCAGACTTATCTTCAGTATTTGTGGAATGTTATATAATGCATATAACTTTTCCGTGGATTTGGGATTCATTAGCTGAACTCGAGGACCAGAGGGGAGTCGGGTCTGATCCAACTGGCCGGCCAGCAGCCAGTCAGACGGCCATGTCTCCTCTGAGGGAGCAGAGACTCTGATATCAGTTGGAAATAATACATGTGATCTCCCGTCTGAATACGCTCTGCCCGGAGGGGTCCGTGTGGTCAGGCCTCTGGAGGTGGGAGTGGTTTGAATAACTTCCCCGCCTGCTGATTAGAGAAATTTACCGTGGCGCGTGGTGGTAAAACAAGTATGTTAGCACCACGAGGTAATGGGTTCTAAGAGCATTCATAAGTAACACTTTAAAGCAGTGGGAATGGTAACGCGCCTGTACGCCCAGTGTAAATGTGACTGGTCACTCGGGGCGTGGCGGGGAGCTTTCTAGCTGAAGCCGTCTGAAGGAGGCGTCTTCAGAAGGGTTGAGTTTCATATTTTCAGTCAGAGCTGCGTTGAGGACCGGGCCTTGCTTATGAACTATTGTGAACACTTTGCAAATATGCCTGTCGGACGCAGCAGGAGCCTCATGAGGGATTTGCATGTGTGTTTGCTCGTGAGCTCGGACGCAAATGCTTCCTCCAGAACTCGTACGGCGGTGGGAGCAGCTGCACGCGACGCAACGGCGTCACTGGCCTGAGCGTGACGTGGTGGAGAAACAACGCCTGCTGTACCTCAACGTTTAATCACATTGCAACAGCAATCATGCGAGAACATTTCTCTCTCAGCAGACCAGCTTCTACGTTATTTACCGCCCGCTCAGAGAAGAGAGCTTGATTTAAAGCCCCTGGATGTCAAGTCTGTCAGGAAACCTTCTGATTTACTGTAGTTTTAGTACCTGGAGAGAAAGACATTGGCCTGGAATGGGAACTGTCCCGCAGGCATGTGCCAAATCTTTGAATTCCTTTATTGAAAAGATCATTCTGCCCGCCGCGCGTCGGCCCCGCTCGCTGGTTCGACCCTAATTCTGCACAAAAGCGGCGTTGAGCCGCGTTGAGCCGCATTGTGGCGGCGGCGCTCTCGTCAGCCGACGCTCCCGACCGGCCTCCCTGCCGTCGCCGCTGCTTTATGCCCGGACGCTCTAATCCTCAGAGGAATGTCCCATGGCCTCAAACTGTGGGTCAATGTTTTGTATCCTAAGATCAATCTGCCTTTCTTCTTTTTACCATCTACTGCCAACGCACGGGGCCTCTGGAGGCTATCAGAGTTCTGTTTCTGAACTACATAGTGGGGGGGCTGTCCCCAGAGGCTCTTCTTCTCCACGGGGTTACGCTCTGCGGCCGAGTGAGGTGAGGCGTGAGGCGTGAGGCGTGAGGCGTTGAGGCGTGAGGCGTTGAGGCGTGAGGCGTTGAGGCGTGAGGCGTGAGGCGTGAGGCGTTGAGGCGTTGAGGCGTGAGGCGTTGAGGCGTGAGGCGTGAGGCGTTGAGGCGTGAGGCGTGAGGCGTGAGGCGTTGAGGCGTTGAGGCGTGAGGCGTGAGGCGTTGAGGCGTGAGGCGTTGAGGCGTTGAGGCGTGAGGTGTTGAGGCGTGAGGCGTGAGGCGTTGAGGCGTGAGGACTGAATTCACACTCGCCTCTAGTTTTGAGGTTGGACCTAGGAACGGCCGACGGGCTCGGCTCACATGACCTGAGGGCCCGGCGCCGCTGAGCAGGCTGGACCGGTCCGATGGCGCTCACGCGGCCATCGCAGCGCTCTGGCCGCCCGGTGGCTCCTCCAGCGCTGGTCGGGGGGGCGGTACGGTGCTATAGTGCCCTACTTACTGCACACTCGAGAGCTAATAATAATTCACTGGTTATGATGGTTATGTAAAGCGCTCACGGGAGCTCAGGCGCTCGTGATTCATCCGTGTTTCCTCCCCTGTGTTGACGTATTTCTGACCAACCTCGTGTTGTGCGAGCGGCGTGCTCCATTGACAAGAAACGGGGAACCTAAGAGCCGTTCCACCGCCCACCGGCCGACCGCAGACAATCGAGTTTCACAAGCTGAATCACGCCTGCCGAAGGAGAGGTCGAGCCGTGGGCCGAGCAGCCGGATGCTAAACCGCGGTCAGATAGGCCACGCCCCTCTCGGTGCGGCCGGGCGGAATTCCCCAAACCCAGATCCTAAGCCGGGTGTCGGGGTGAGTTCATTGGGAGCGTCGGCCTCCGGAGCCTCCGGAGCCACACCTCGGCGTCGCTGCAGATCATCGTGTTCTCACGGTATCTGATGTGTAAAAGGCGCTGAGGACAGAAGCCACTCACAGAGTGGTCAGAGTGGTCAGAGTGGTCAGAGTGGTCAGTGGTCTGGAGGTGAAGAGAGCTGGAGCCACGGGAACCGCTCCACGCTCTCTGGCTCCTCCCCAGCTCGATCCGCCAAGCACCGCACGCCTTGAATGACGGTGATCATAGGTTAGTGGAATGCTGGGATGGAGCCTTAGAGATGACTTCGGACTCGCTCTATTAATTCTGACAATAGATTGGGACCGCTCGGCATTAATAACTCCGCAGGCTCATATTCATCACCAGGTCGGCTCTCTGGGAGCCAGATAGTAATAGTAAGCATTGAGTGGGGCAACAGGTGAGCTCAGGGGCCCTTTTGTCGTTACTGAGGCGCACGTCCGCCTGTTGCCAGGTTACCGGCTGCAGGTGAACTTGTGTAACGGGTCAGCAGCGGCTCTGTGCATGGAAGGCGACGTCGCTTCATTACCTGACAGAGGGTTTGACTTTCCATGTAGGAATGATTCTACACGCCGTGGTTTATGTATTACCTAAAGAGCGATGGAGATGACGAGTTGTCTGCCACTGTGAAGCCTTCAAGATATTTTGATTCCTCTTTTTTTTTATTGTCGTATGCATAGAGAATACAAGCTGTAGCCCTTACTTCAAACTCATGATTCCAATAAAGCCAGAAGCACTTGTGATGATGATGTTCTTTAGGAGGTCAGAAGTTGTTTTATTGACCGCAGTCAGAACCTTGTAAACGACATTATCCTGCAGTAGAACTGTGATGACAGTGAAATGACCCCAAGGAAGAGTTCCTTTTGCGTTTCTTATTTTCAGCTCAATTATTAACTGACTGTTTTTCTGTTAAAGTTGGTATGTAAACATTGCAGTAAAGTAGCCCCCCCCACACCTCCTCCTCATCCTCCTCTTACTCAATGATGACATCATCTTGAAGCAACTGGGCAGAACAAATGATCCGGTTCTGAAGGGATTTCCTTTTGTTGCTGCGGTGAAGCTAAACATCTGACCGTCGTGTTTGTCCTCCAGGTCAAGGATCTGGCCAAGTTCCTGGACCCCAGTGGACTGGGAGTGATCAGCTTCGAAGACTTCCACCGAGGGATCTCTGCCATCAGCAATGGAGGTCAGTCACGGTGTAACTCCTATTCCATCTATCTATCACTCCTCTATTCTATCTATCTATCACTCCTCTATTCCATCTATCTATCACTCCTCTATTCTATCTATCTATCACTCCTCTATTCTATCTATCTATCTATCACTCCTTTATTCTGTCTATCTATCACTCCTCTATCTATCTATCACTCCTCTATTCCATCTATCTATCACTCCTCTATTCTATCTATCTATCACTCCTTTATTCTGTCTATCTATCACTCCTATCTATCACTCCTCTATTCTATCTATCTATCTATCACTCCTCTATTCTATCTATCTATCACTCCTTTATTCTGTCTATCTATCACTCCTTTATTCTATCTATCTATCTCTCTATTCTGTCAGGGTCAGGGGTCGTGTGAGGGTCAGGGGTCAGCAGGGGAAAGAGTTGGAGGAGGTGTGTTTTAAATGATAGGGGGGGGGTCTTCAGAGGGGGAGGAGTCAGAGAGAGGGGGAGGGGCCAGGCTGTCTTTGCACGTGACGAGTAGGAGTTTGAAGTCCATCCTGTTCTTGACCGGGAGAACAACAACAACAACAACAACAACCTCCTCCTCAGCTGCACCTGGTGCAGCTATCTTTAGTCTCCAGCATCTGGCGTCATCTCTCTGCCCGCATGGCGCTAAACACCGTCAACACAGTTCCCCTCCATCGCCGCGCTGCTGAGGGTTTAGAAAGCAAAGGCGGGAGACTGACCCACTTTCTCTCCAACTGGCCTCAAACCCGCCGATTGATCGGAGGCAGCATTCCCACTCCTTCTGGGCTGCACAGCTCCGGTTTCTCACATTAATAAGTCATGCGCTGGAGAGCATGGGAGGCAGGCGGGCCGAGCGGCGAGGTTTCAGCGCGGCCTGGCAGCGGGATGCGGTTCGGCTCGGAGTCCGATTCACCTGAATAATTCACGTCCTCTCTCTGCGCCTCGTCTCACGGCTGCACAGAGAACACGCTGAGCCTCTAATCCGCAGAACAGCATCCCGCTGGAGGACGGCGTGGACGGCCGTCTGTCGGGCCTGAATGGTGGTCACGTGTCTTTAAAGCTGGTTTGGTTTTGGTTCGTTTGCCGACCTCTCCCCGCGGTCGTCGGGCTCCTCTCACTCTGTTTCTGTGTGTTTTGAGGAGAGCGGTGCAGATCTCTGTTTTGCTGGGAGACATTCCCCATGTGTGTGTGAGGCACAGACGTGTGACTTCCCCCGGTCGCTCGCACCGCGCCGACAGAATTCCACTGACAGTTTATTCTAGATCCTAACCGGTTTGTTCTACGCTGCCATCGCAGGGCACCAACCTGCTCTTCCAGCCGCCACCCTATCTGGTTTAAATATGCACTTAATTGCATTCCAGCCTCTGTTGAATGTGATTTTGTGCGCCTCCATAAAGACGGGCCCGCGGGCCGTGGAGGCCCCGCCCCCTGCTGTGTGTGTGGCATGTCTGGAGCAGCAGACCGCGCTCAAGAGGCCGCTGTGTCGGTCACCCAGGAGCCGGCCTCCCACTTCTCTCTAACGGTGAGCGAGGAGCGAGGCGTTGCATAAGCCTGTGAGGACAGTCTGTGCTCCCTCCTCCTCCTGTGCTCCCTCCTCTTGTGCTCCCTCCTCCTCCTGTGCTCCCTCCTCCTCCTGTGCTCCCTCCTCCTCCTGTGCTCCCTCCTCCTCCTGTGCTCCCTCCTCCTGTGCTCCCTCCTCCTCCTGTGCTCCCTCCTCTTGTGCTCCCTCCTCCTCCTGTGCTCCCTCCTCTTGTGCTCCCTCCTCCTCTGTGCTCCCTCCTCCTCCTGTGCTCCCTCCTCTTCCTGTGCTCCCTCCTCCTCCTGTGCTCCCTCCTCCTCCTGTGCTCCCTCCTCCTGTGCTCCCTCCTCCTCCTGTGCTCCCTCTTCCTGTGCTCCCTCCTCCTGTGCTCCCTCCTCCTCCTGTGCTCCCTCCTCCTCCTGTGCTCCCTCCTCCTCCTGTGCTCCCTCCTCCTGTGCTCCCTCCTCCTGTGCTCCCTCCTCCTCCTGTGCTCCCTCCTCCTGTGCTCCCTCCGTGTTGACGCTTTCTGAAATGGATCCAGCCCTTTGTCCTTTTCTTTATTGTTATTTTGCCCCGACACCTCTTCCGTGACACTCTGCAGTCCTTGAAACGCGAGTGTAAACGTTGCGTAATGTTTACGGCCACATCCGGCTGTCGACACGCCGTCGGCCTGAGGACTCGCTCTCTAAAGCTGCTGATGGAGCTCCTGAGCAAACGCTTCACAGGCAGATCTAGATATTTACTATCGACCCCATTCGGAGCGGAGGGAGTTATTCCTAACGGAACAAAGAGAAGCGTGTTGTTCTCAGACAGAATGTCCTCAGTTCATGGTGAAGCGTACATGTAGATTACAAAGTTATAAAACACAAACACATCGTATCTATTATTAGATTAATGTGTCAGACACTTGTGATAATGTGACTACATACACGGTATATTAGCATCATGCTGTGTGTGTCGAATCATTCTGAGTTCACCTTTGGAGAGATGGAGTTGCTTTGGTTCAGAGATCTTTACAGACATGTAGATGAACATTTAAAACTTTTAGGCAGGAACTAAAGCCATGTCCCATGTCGCTGTCTCTATCAATCCGTCCTATGAATGTGGTTCTGAACTGGCTCACAATACAAAAAGCCCGTTTCATAACTTATTTGTGTCAAATGTTTAATAAAGAAGTAACTAAGTGACAGTAGCAGTGGATGTCCAGTCCATCAGGAGCAGCACGGTGCATCTGATCCACCGCGACCTGCCGTGACCCTTCTTCTTCGTTGGTCTCCGGCGCCCAGACTCTGGTGTTTGTGGCGCTCCGTTGCTGTTTGACTTCATGTTTGTTCTGCACACGTTAAACCCGCCTCCTTCCTCTCGCCTCCGCAGGTCCGGAGCCGCCGCTCTACGGCGTGAGCTACAGCCCGGGCGATGGCGCCGTGGGCTGCCCCGAGGACTACGACGAGGTGAGCGCCCGGAGGCCCGCCTCCCGTTGGACTGACCTCCCTGTGCACCCTCGCTCTCCTGTGTAGCTCTGAGCGCCGCTGGCAGAGCCGCGGTGCCGCTCTGGGAATGCTCCGCAGGCCGGACACCCTGGTTTGGCCGCCGCTCAGCAGCATCTGGCTGGCGGGGCTTTCGAGGATTCCCGGTATTCTTTGACAAATATTGAAGTAGCTGCAATGTGCCAGTTCTACATGTTGGTGGACTCGTGTTTTTATAGCTGCGGTCCACATGTCTGGGATTCCTGCCTCCTCTTCTGCACAGAACGTGTATATTTAACCGTCGTTGTTGCTGCGCTCCACAGAATGTTAATGTGTCTGTGTTGTGTGCACTTTGAGCTGCAGGCTGTTGTTTTAGTGGTTACACATTGAACGCTGTCGCCGCCCTCTGCTGGTCGGGGTTAGAAGTGCAGGCCTGGACCCGAGTGAAGAGTTCCCTCCACTTCAGTCCACTTCATGGGCTTCATGAGGAGAAATCGGGTGTTTGTCTGACCTACTTCGGTAGAACACACACTGCATCCGTGTGGATTTTGTGTTGAGCTCATGAAATTAAAAGAGACACTCACACAGTGTCGTTGTGTTTAGGCTCCAGACGCGAGGCAGCAGGGAGAGCTTTCAACAGCACCACTGAGTTCATGGTGGGATCGTTTGAGGTCCAGTGGATGTGAAATGATCTTTCATACAACATTAGGTTTGTTCCAAATAGTAAACTAAGAAGTAGAGCTTCCTCTGCTGTGTTTCGTCTATCAGGGTTAGTTTATTCAATCGAGGTCTGATTGTCAGTGTTATTTATATTTATATAGGAATGAAGAGGGGCGCTATCGATGTGTACGGCCCAGTTTAAAGTTCCTTTGCTGTTTACTGCAACCCAGAAGTGGAGTTGGGGGAAGTTTGTGTTTATGTTTGAAGGAGACCCCACACCTGTGTGTGTGTGTGTGTGTGTGTGTGTGTGTGTGTGTGTGTGTGTGTGTGTGTGTGTGTGTGTGTGTGTGTGTGTGTGTGTGTGTGTGTGTGTGTGTGTGTGTGTGTGTGTGTGTGTGTGTGTGTGTGTGTGTGTGTGTGTGTGTGTGTGTGTGTGTGTGTGTGTGTGTGTGTGTGTGTGTGAATGGCGGTGCTGTTCTGGTCCTGTTTGCTTTCATAACAGGAGGTAAGGCGGCTCGGCTCGGCCCGGCATGACAGAACAGCACCGCCCCGTCCTCCACGCGTTTCCTTCCCTAAATTTCTCATTTCCATCCCACATTTTGGCTATCCAGATTAGATTAGATTAGAATAGATTAGATTTTACTTTATTGTCATTACACAAGTTTGAGTACAGAGCAACGAAATGCAGCAGTTTGTCATCCAACCAGAAGAACAACAGAAAGTATGATAATAACTACAGGATATAGTAAATAAAGTATGATAATAACTACAGGATATACAGGTTATAGTTAATAAAGTATGATAATAACTACAGGATGTACAGGTTATAGTAAATAAAGTATGATAATAACTACAGGATATACAGGTTATAGTTAATAAAGTATGATAATAACTACAGGATGTACAGGTTATAGTAAATAAAGTATGATAATAACTACAGGATATACAGGTTATAGTTAATAAAGTATGATAATAACTACAGGATGTACAGGTTATAGTTAATAAAGTATGATAATAACTACAGGATGTACAGGTTATAGTAAATAAAGTATGATAATAACTACAGGATATACAGGTTACAGTAAATAAAGTATGATAATAACTACAGGATATACAGGTTATAGTAAATAAGGTATGATAATAACTACAGGATATACAGGTTATAGTAAATAAGGTATGATAATAACTACAGGATGTACAGGTTATAGTTAATAAAGTATGATAATAACTACAGGATATACAGGTTACAGTAAATAAAGTATGATAATAACTACAGGATATACAGGTTACAGTAAATAAAGTATGATAATAACTACAGGATATACAGGTTACAGTAAATAAAGTATGATAATAACTACAGGATATACAGGTTACAGTAAATAAGGCGCTCTACTAGAGGGCGGCTTGAGGCCTGACGTGTGCTGTTGGTCAGAAGTTGGAACAAGTCGGATGCAGAGATATAAACATAACCATCTGGTTTGTGAACTAGTGAACATGTCCTCTTGACTCGAGGGTGAGACCCTTCAGCGCTCTGCCCGAGCAGAGGGGAAGGAAGGGAAGGGAAGGAAGGAAGGGGAAGGAAGGGAAGGGAGAGGGGAAGGAAGGGGAAGGAAGGGAGAGGGGAAGGGGGAGAGGGAGAGGGAAGGGAAGGGAAGGGGGAGTCCTCTGTCTGCCTCGTGCTCCTCTGGACTTTGTCTCTGGCTCCGCCCCCTGAGCAGCGGCGCTCAGCCAGGTGTCACAGCGGTTTCCTTCTGTTCTCCGGCTGCTCCGTGAAGGTCAGCAGGCGTTGGTAGCTCCTCTCGCGGGGCCGGAGGGCTCCGGGCGCCTCGTCTCCACGCTGCGTTTCTAACGGTACGTTGCGCTCCCCACGCCGCCGCCTGGTAACGCGTCTCCGTCGGCTCGTAGCTTCAGATGTTCTGCTCTGGCGTGCGCGGGCTTCTGTTGAGCGGTGTGTGGTGCTTTGAGGTGTCAGCAGGTTCCTCTCTGAACATCCTGAGCCCAGAGGAACGCCTCTGAACGGGGTCCGCACGCTCAGGGGAAACCTGGAGGAGTCATGGGACTTTCAAGGAGTCATTTCCAGGCCTGGAAAAGTCCTGGGAAAAACGTAAATCATAAAAGTTTAGGAAGAGTCCTGTAGATGTTATAATCACATGTTCATTTACGCCGAGTTTGAAATAATTAATATGATTTTAAAGAAAGACGCTCAGCATATGAGCCGGCATACCTCTCCATACACAACATGTTCTACATGTTCATACAGGGATGTCAGTTTGGTCCTGACATGTGGTAAAAGTCCTGGAAAAGTCCACCGTGTGAACCTGTCTGTTTGTCGTCGTGACGACCGGCTCGACCTGAAGATTCTCCAGAGAGCATCTTTAAAACGACTGTTTCCTTCACATAGTTTGATTAACCTGCAGGTCGCTTCACATGAATGAATGATCTGGATTTTAAATCCAGCTTCTGAAGCGCTTGGTGGGCTCCGTGGGGCAGCGGAGCGAGGGTTCTCCCGCCGTGTTGTCGCCGGTGAGCGTCGGTACGCCGCCCCGCGGGCCGCCCGCCGGCCGCCTGCCGACCGTTTTGTTCCCGTCTTGTCGCCCTGCAGCAGAACGAGGTGACGGACAGCGCCTACCTGGGCTCCGAGAGCACCTACAGCGAGTGCGAGACGTTCACCGATGAGGACACGGCGGCCCTGGCGCCCCCCGAGATGCACGAGGAGGTGGAGACGGACAGCGGCATCGAGGCCGCGCTGCACGACCACGAAGACGCCGGGAACAGGTCGGTGTGACCCCAACGAGCTCCGTGCGTCTGCGTTGGGTTGTGTAGAGCTCCTGTGTCTGTTGGTCGGTGGTAGTGTCTCTGTTCGTGGGTTTACGTCGGCTCTGGACTGCTCTGGAGTACTTCACTGTTTTCTTCTATTGTTTAGTTGATCTAATAAATTGCTCCTCAAAGAGCCATTGTGTCTCCTCCTCCTCCTCCTCCTCCTCCTCACAAAGCTTCTTCCTTCCACTGCGCTGACTCGGGGGCCTCCGTGTTCTCAGCGTGACGATGTTGTTGTTGTTGTTGTTGTTGTTGTGGGTGGATTCTGAATCACCACTGTAGGCCGATATTGGAACCAAAACTCAACTCTGCTGTGAGCCGTACACCAGCCTGGCTGACAGGCTGACATGTGACAGGCTGACATGTGACAGGCTGACATGTGACAGGCTGACATGTGACAGGCTGACATGTGACAGGCTGACATGTGACAGGCTGACATGTGACAGGCTGACATGTGACATGTGACAGGCTGACATGTGACAGGCTGACATGTGACAGGCTGACATGTGACAGGCTGACATGTGACATGTGACAGGCTGACATGTGACAGGCTGACATGTGACATGTGACATGTGACAGGCTGACATGTGACATGTGACAGGCTGACATGTGACAGGCTGACATGTGACATGTGACAGGCTGACATGTGACAGGCTGACATGTGACATGTGACAGGCTGACATGTGACAGGCTGACATGTGACAGGCTGACATGTGACATGTGACAGGCTGACATGTGACAGGCTGACATGTGACATGTGACAGGCTGACATGTGACAGGCTGACATGTGACAGGCTGACATGTGACAGGCTGACATGTGACAGGCTGACATGTGACAGGCTGACATGTGACAGGCTGACATGTGACAGGCTGACATGTGACAGGCTGACAGGCTGACATGTGACATGTGACAGGCTGACATGTGACAGGCTGACATGTGACATGTGACAGGCTGACATGTGACAGGCTGACATGTGACAGGCTGACATGTGACAGGCTGACATGTGACAGGCTGACATGTGACAGGCTGACATGTGACATGTGACATGTGACAGGCTGACATGTGACAGGCTGACATGTGACAGGATCTCGTCGTGCTCTGAGTTTGAGGCGTCCTCTGTGGCCGTGGAGCCGAGGCGTTCCCCTCTGAGGTCTGACCCTGAGCTGAAGCTGCTGTTGATGAAGTGGGGGGACAAACACACGGAGGAAGCGCCGCGCTGAGGCCCTATCTGAGGCCCTATCTGAGGCCCTATCTGAGGCCCTATCTGAGGCCCTATCTGAGGCCCTATCTGAGGCCCTATCTGAGGCCCTATCTGAGGCCCTATCTGAGGCCCTATCTGAGGCCCTATCTGAGGCCCTATCTGAGGCCCTATCTGAGGCCCTATCTGAGGCCCTATCTGAGGCCCTATCTGAGGCCCTATCTGAGGCCCTATCTGAGGCCCTATCTGCCGAGACGGCCATCTGTCCGTCTGTCCGGAGCGGGGCTTCCTCCTCAGGAGGGAGCGAGCTCCAGGAAGTGTTGAGTCGGCTCTTTCTCTGTCCACCTTTTCTTTCTGGGACAAATCTCATCCTCCCTGCTGCCCTGCTCGACCTCTGCTGACAGGAACAACAACGTGACCTTTAGGTTCCGTCTCCATGACCTCTAGGTTCCGTCTCATGACCTCTAGGTTCCGTCTCATGACCTCTAGGTTCCGTCTGTCGGTTGGAGACTCTTCTCTGACTCTCCTCCCTTTAGTGGAGATGAGCTTTAATAAAAAGTGTGTTCCTGATACCCAAACCCTTTAAAGGGATTCAAACATCTCCTCCATGTTGAGTGAATCCCACATACAGGAGAAGCTCAAGCAGCTAGCGGAGGTTGTTCCCGATGTCCTCCCGGCTAACGGGGCGTGCTCTGGGGGATTAAGGCGCTAACGGGATTAGCCCCCCCGCCCCGCTCTGTCCTCCCGTGGCCTCACACACATTCGGCCTCTCGGTCAGCGGCCGGCGCTGAGCCTCAGATCTGATTAAGACGCTCGCGCTCGCCGCCTTCCTCGCCGCTCGTCTGGGCGGCAGCAGTGGCGTGGCGCTGATCGGCGTCTCGTTGGTGTTTTTTTCCCAACGCTCTTTTGAGAGTTTTAAATCGGTGAAACCTGTGAAGCGTCAGGATTCCTCTCTGGTTGTCTGGCGTTGTGACTCCAGCCGCTCCGCGGCGCTCGGGACGCGGCGGCGGCGGCGGGCGCTCGGAGATGCGGTCCCTCTCCTCGCCGTGCCTCTGTGTGACGGCCCTCGGCGTGGGGAGCCGGAGCAAAGGGTAGGCCGCTCCACCGGGCCGAGCTGGATGTCTGTCTGTTCTACAGAAGATGAGGGCGAGCCGGCCTTTAAAACACGACGTGTAACTGGTTTGAGGTTTTCCCTCTCCGTCTTCCCTAAAGAGCAGCGTGGGTTCGTCCTCTTTGCCGAGTCAGCAGGACGTGTTTCTGCTGACTCGTCCCGCTGCTCCTCCGACATCGCTTCCTGCTGGACACGCCGGCCTCCAGCTTTCCTGTTTATTTACATCGTCTCTGCAGCTCCGCCCCCTGGAGCTCGGTGGAGTCGCTAAAACAACCAACCATTCCCGTCAGCAGGGAAGGAAGAGCATCCTTTACGACCCGCCGCCACGTTCCTCTGGCGTCCACAACGCATCAGATCCAGCCCAGCAGGCTGGGATTAATGTCGGTCATCAGATTAGCTTCTGGAGACGAGGGTCGTGCAGACGGCATCGCAGCCGAGGACCACGGCGTGACTCCTCCGGATGAGGCCAAAGAGGCGGAGCCGGGTCGGCCGACGCTGTGGTTCTGGTTCTGTTTACAGCCAGTCAGACCTCCAGTTTTATAGGTCCCTCTATTTTGGGCCCGGATCTTAAGTTAACTACTCTGTTGTTGTTGTTGTTGTTGTTGTTGTTGGCACACACTCACTCTCTCTCACTCACGAGCCGACCTCCTGTGCCCCTCAGGTTTTCCCTGAACTCGGAGCTACACGGCCACTCGCTGGCGCCGGTGGTCGGTGGGGAGGAGGAGCACTTTGAGGACTTTGGGGAGAGCAACACCTCGGAGCTGCTCCTGGAGAGCAGCGCCGGGGGGGAGGGCGCCCCCCCCCTCGCGCCGCCGCCCGAGCAGGTCAACGGCTCCACGCCGCTCTCGCCCAGGTACGAGTCGGTGTGTGTGATCCTCACGTACGAGAAGTACAGGGTCCGTACGCTCAGGAAAACCTGGACAAGTCATGGAATTTTAAAATGCTCATTTCCAGACCTGGAAAAGTCATGGAAAAAAAATTAATCATAAAAGTTTGGGAAAAGTCATGGAAATTTGTTACAATTGCATGTTCATTTACGCCGAGTTTGAAATAATTAATGTGTTTTTTAAAGAAAAACGCTCAAAATATAAGCCGGCCTACGCTCTCAATACGTAAAATGTTCTAAATGTTTCATGTTTATACCGAGAGTTCAGTTTGGTCCTGACGCCTGCTTTAAAGTCCTGGAGAAGTCCTGGAGATCTATTGCTCAACATGAGTAAGAACCCTGGAAGTAGAGCCAGGATCTGAGGATCAGCCAGCGCCTCCGAGGAGCGGTTCTCACGCCGCACGCTGCTGAGGCCTCTGAATGTTATTCAAGCAATGCGGAAGTCCTCCTGACCCCCCCCCGATAAGAGTCATGGCGCTCTGGAGACGCCGGCCTCTCTTATCGGCTCCTTCTTTTGGAAGGGCGAGTGTGACGGAGGCGCACAGCGCTCCCTCCACCGCCATGACTCTGTTGGGATGAATCCTCAGAGGAACTCTTTCATTTGACCCGTGTGATCCTCAGGAGTCTGAGGAAAGCTTTCGCACGCGCACAGTTTATTTTACATTTTTTAAATGTATTTAACCAGGAAAACAATCATTGAGATTCAACATGTCCTTTACAAGAGGACAGCAGCAGCAGCACGGCACGCAGTGACACACAATGCAACACAACGCAGTGACACACAATGCAACACAACGCAGTGACACACAATACAACACAACGCAGTGACACACAATGCAACACAACGCAGTGACACACAATGCAACACAACGCAGTGACACACAATGCAACACAACGCAGTGACACACAATACAACACAACGCAGTGACACACAATGCAACACAACGCAGTGACACACAATGCAACACAACGCAGTGACACACAATGCAACACAACGCAGTGACACACAATGCAACACAACGCAGTGACACACAATGCAACACAACGCAGTGACACACAATGCAACACAACACAGTGACACAATGCAACACAACACAGTGACACAATGCAACACAACACAGTGACACAATGCAACACAACACAGTGACACACAATGCAACACAACACAGTGACACAGCCGCATTTAAACAAAACTCGTTAAATGTTTTTAGCTCCTTTCACGATGTTTATAACTGGAGTGAAATCCGGCTCAGAGCTCTCAGAGCGTGAAGCTGTGAAAACAAACAAACACTCACACACTCACACACTGCTGTCTGGGCTGCTCATTGGCTGTGGAGCCTTTTCACAGTCCTCCTCCTCCTCCTCCTCCTCCTCCTCCTCTGTGCTTCCCGGTTGGTTGACATGTCGGTGACGTGCCAGAGGCTCTTGAGCCCCCCCGCTCTGTTCTTGCAGCTCATTGAGCGCCAGAGGAACCTCTTGGTGTTTATCTGTTGGCTCGATCGTGAATATCCCTGAATGCTAGCTGAGGAGCGCACATGATGACCCATGCTGTCAGTGAGTCACAGGCGGGGGCGGAGGAAACCAGCGTCACGTCTCGTGTGTTGGGCCGTTGGTGCTCATTGTTGGGGCGTGTAGCTGCACACACACACACACACACACACACACACACACACACATCTACATAGCACAGCTCTTTGCTTACACACACTCAATGAAGAGGACAGATGATGAAGAGTTGGTAGTCGGCATATTCCACCCTCCAGACCTCCACCCTCCATCAGGTGGAGGTCAACGGATTGTTTCTCCAATGTTTGTGTTTGGTCTCCTCACAAAGCCGCACCGCCTCCCTCCCTCCCTCCCTCCCTCCCTCCCTCCCTCCCTCCCTCCCTCCTCCTGCTTCTTCCTCCCACTGGCCTCTTTCACGCTCACCATCACCTCCCCGCCAGTCGCCCAGAGGCGTACCTGTCCCACCTGGGTTCGCCCCTTCGTCACTCACCTCTTCCTCCTCCTCTTCCTCCCTGTTTCCTCTCCAGTGCCCCTGCTCCTCTCCCTGACTGCTTTCAGAGCTTCCTCAGGGAGGAGGCGCTGGACTTTTTCTGTAGCCAGTGTCACAAACAAATAAGTCGTCTCGAGGACCTCTCCACGCGCCTCAATTTCCTCGAGATGACGAGGTAACGCGTTGCTCCGCCCCCCTGGCGCCCGCCGTGTGGCTGTGTTTGCGGTGCAGATGAGACGCGGCGCCGTGCATGATCCATCACGTGTGCATGCTGCCGCCGGCACGCCTCACGGTCACCGTGGTTCACTTCATGGACGTGTCTTAAGCCAACTGTGTGTGTGTGTGTTGCAGTGTGTGTTGCAGTGTGTTCATCTTTCTCATCAGTGTGTATTGGTTGTAAACTCCCTGAAGTCTCCCAGTGGCCGCCCCGCTCTCTTTAGTGGCGGCAGCTCCTTTTCACTGCCTCTCCACACGTTGTGATTGTGTGACTCACCTGACTCACCTGGCTGAGCTGAATGACCCGAGTGAGTTGTGTGAGTTGTGTGAGTTGTGTTGTTGTGTGAGTTGTGTGTGTGTGACGTGATGACGCTCTCACAGGTGAGTCGTGTCCAGCAGTTCCTGCTCTCCTCGTCATTCGCCCTCACGCTGACGTGAAGCTGATGCAGGAGAACTGACCGGCAGCTCGATTACAGGAAGTTAGTCAAAAGGAAATCCTGCCTGATCTGCCCAGCAACTGAATTTGAGAATACATTTTTCAGGAATGTATAGACATCTTAGTAATTAGTTGTTGCTTCCTGTAATCGCGTGTCCTCACAGCCCCGGTCAGACTCCTTAATACTGCGTGTTGTGAGATCATCTTGTGGCTAAGTTAATAAAACAAAGACACTCGGCCCTCTGCCCAGAAAGAGGGCCGGAGGACGGATACCAGGAGACGGTGTCTCTTCCCTCTGTCCTCCTCTCCTGACCTTTGTCCCGTGTTGTCCCCTCCAGCTCAGGCAAGAGGCTGTCCAGTAAGAAAGTCGCCCGGTAAGCCTCCCGCCCCCCGGTGTCGTGCCTTTATGTTTCTGCTGCGGTCGTCAAAGCTCATTATTAGTCAGAGGTTTCTACGGCTCAGGGATGACGTTTGTTTCCCCGTGTGCAGAAACCTCCTCCAGAACAGCTCGATGACGCTGGACACCATGAGCGACTTGACGCGGGACATCCTGCAGCTGGCGGACAACGACATCACCGACAAGGTGAGGTCATGGGTCAGGAGGTCAGGAGGCAGGAGGTCATGGGTCGCTCGGCCTCGGAGGGAGCGTTTCAAAAAGGCCGATAATCGTACGCGTGGACGTCGCGACTGCGTGATAGTGGAGCGCTCTTCCCGTTCTGATGGACGGCGTGCCTTCTCCCCAGGTGCTGCTCCTGGAGCGCCGCGTGGCGGAGCTGGAGAAGGAGTCGGAGTCGTCGGGCGAGCAGCACGCGCGGCTGCGCCAGGAGAACCTGCACCTGGTGCACCGCGCCAACGCCCTGGAGGAGCAGCTGAAGGAGACGGAGCTGCAGGCCGACGAGCAGCTGCAGCAGGAGACGCGGCGCCACAAGGAGGCGCTCATCAAGCTGGAGAGGGAGCGGGGGCTGGAGCTGGAGAACCTGCAGGCCAGGTGTGTGTGTGTGTGTGTGTGTGTGTGTGTGTGTGTGTTTACTGGAGAACAGACTTGTTTCCTCCCGTATGAAGTCAGGCTACCTGCTTGATTCAACACCTGTGTATTATGAGGAGTTACAAATATCAGGGTTCGTACGGTCA
Source organism: Liparis tanakae (assembly GCA_036178185.1). Lineage (NCBI taxonomy): Eukaryota > Metazoa > Chordata > Actinopteri > Perciformes > Liparidae > Liparis > Liparis tanakae. The sequence continues at coordinate 18,609,479 of CM070105.1, read as the reverse complement.
TGGAAAACCTGGAAAAGTCATGGAAAAAACTCAAATCATAAAAGTTTTGAAAAAGTCATGGAAATTTGTTATAATCACGTGTTTATTTATGCCAAGCAATTATAATTAATGTTTTTTAAAGAAAGATGCTCAAAATGTAAGCCGGTGTAACTCTCGATACGCCACATTTTCTAAATAGGTCATGTTTATACCGTGATTTGAATTTTGTCATGGAAATTTGGTTTAAAGTCCTGGAAATCCATCGGTCAACATGTGTAAGAACCCTGAAATAAGCCACCAGATATTTAGATCTGTTGTTATGTTGTGATCCATTTAACTGGATCTTTACAAGAGTTCAGACCCCGAGCAGTTTGTACTTGTTGTGATTTATTATTGTAAACATTTGGTGTTCAGTGGCTCCACGCTGCCCCCCTGTGGCTCTGACCTGCCACTGAGCGTGAGCCGCTCGCAGGTCGTGGCGTCTGACGTGGATCCGTTTGTCTCCCAGGCTGCAGCAGCTGGACGAGGAGAGCGGCGAGCTGAGGTCGTGCGTCCCGTGTCTCCGAGCGAACATCGAGCGCCTGGAGGAGGTGAGCGCCACGCCGCCGTCCGGCGGCTCGTTCTGCCGCCGCCGTTCCGTTCCGTGCCGGTCTTGACGCTCTCGACGCTCCTGTGTTTGTCGTGGTGGTTCCTCTCGTCCAGGAGAAGAGGAAGCTGCAGGACGAGACCGAGGTCGTGGCCGACCGGCTGCAGGAGGAGACGGAGTCCCGCAGGAAGATGGCCGACAAGCTGAGCCACGAGCGCCACCAGAGCCAGAAGGAGAAGGAGTGCACGCAGGAGGTGGGAGGGGCCTCAGCCACGTCTTTGTCCCGTGAAGTGTTCCTGGACTCGACAATCAGCCGTTTAGAAGCCTCCCAGTAACTCGACTGACGGGCCTCTTGCCCCCCCAGCTCATCGAGGACCTGCGTAAGCAGCTGGAGCACCTGCAGCTCTACAAGCTGGAGGCCGAGGCCAAGAGGGGGCGCACGCCGGGCGCCGGGCTGCAGGAGTACCAGACCCGGACCCGCGAGGCCGAGCTGGAGCAGGAGATCAGACGACTCAAACAGGTAGCGTGTTTCCCTCTGAGGGGAGGACGGGGGGCTAGGGCCGCTTAGCGTGACGCGCTCCGTCGACCTCTGACCTCCAGGACAACCGCAGCCTGAAGGAGCAGAACGACGAGCTGAACGGACAGATCATCAACCTGAGCATCCAGGGCGCCAAGAGCCTCATGGCGGCCTCCTTCTCCGACTCGCTGGCGGCGGAGATCAGCAACGTGTCTCGCGTGGAGGTGGGTGGAAAGAACTTGTGAATTCTTATGACTATTATGACTGTGTTATGACTGTGTTGTGACTCTCTTATGACTATTATGACTGTGTTATGACTGTGTTGTGACTCTCTTATGACTGTGTTATGACTGTTGTGACTGTGTTGTGACTGTGTTGTGACTCTCTTATGACTGTGTTGTGACTGTGTTGTGACTCTCTTATGACTATTATGACTGTTATGACTGTGTTATGACTCTCTTATGACTGTTATGACTGTGTTATGACTCTCTTATGACTGTGTTGTGACTCTCTTATGACTGTGTTGTGACTGTGTTGTGACTGTGTTGTGACTGTGTTGTGACTGTGTTGTGACTCTCTTATGACTGTGTTGTGACTGTGTTGTGACTCTCTTATGACTGTTGTGACTGTGTTGTGACTCTCTTATGACTGTTGTGACTGTGTTGTGACTCTCTTATGACTGTTGTGACTGTGTTGTGACTGTGTTGTGACTGTGTTGTGACTCTCTTATGACTGTGTTGTGACTGTGTTGTGACTCTCTTATGACTGTTGTGACTGTGTTGTGACTGTGTTGTGACTGTGTTGTGACTCTCTTATGACTGTTGTGACTGTGTTGTGACTGTGTTGTGACTGTGTTGTGACTGTGTTGTGACTCTCTTATGACTGTTGTGACTGTGTTGTGACTGTGTTGTGACTGTGTTGTGACTGTGTTGTGACTGTGTTGTGACTCTCTTATGACTGTTGTGACTGTGTTGTGACTGTGTTGTGACTCTCTTATGACTGTTGTGACTGTGTTGTGACTGTGTTGTGACTCTCTTATGACTCTCTTATGACTGTGTTGTGACTGTGTTGTGACTGTGTTGTGACTGTGTTGTGACTGTTGTGACTGTTGTGACTCTCTTATGACTGTGTTGTGACTGTGTTGTGACTGTTGTGACTGTTGTGACTGTTGTGACTGTGTTGTGACTGTGTTGTGACTGTGTTGTGACTGTGTTGTGACTCTCTTATGACTGTTGTGACTGTGTTGTGACTGTGTTGTGACTGTTTACTCCTCTGCCTCTGTTCCTAGTTGATGGAGGCCGTCCACAAACAGGAGGAGATCAACTTCAGGCTGCAGGACTACATCGACAAGATCATCGTGGCCATCATGGAGTGCAACCCCTCCATGCTGGAGGTCAAATAGACAGAGACTAACTACCACGACAACAACAACAACAACAACAACAACGACAACAACGCACTCAACTCATCCAGCTCCCCCCACCCCCATAAGAAGGATTTAACATTTTTAAGAAGGCAGTTAAAATAAGCATTTTTCAGTTAGATACCCCTTAAGTCTGCTTCTGTGTGTGTGTGTGTGTGTGTGTGTGTGTGTGTGCTCATGAATACACTCGGGTTCTGGTGACCTCCATGTCTTTGGCTTGAGGGACCTGAGTCTACGTGGAGAGCGTGTGAATGTGTGAATGTGTGAATGTGTTAATGTGTTAATGTGTGCAAGAGGTCATCATCAACGGTCAAAAGTGTCAATGTTTTCGAGCTAAGAAAACCCAATCAGACAGTTCCACGGTACCGAGGCCTCGGATGACAGGGGGAACAGGTGTGGGCTGAGTGTGCGCGCCACAGTGAGGCGTGGTGGAGGCGTGGTGGAGGTGGAGGCGTGGTGGAGGTGAGGTGGAGGCGTGGTGGAGGCGTGGTGGAGGTGGAGGTGAGGTGGAGGCATGGTGGAGGTGGAGGCGTGGTGGAGGTGGTGGAGGTGAGGTGGAGGCATGGTGGAGGCGTGGTGGAGGTGGAGGCGTGGTGGAGGCGTGGTGGATGTGGAGGCGTGGTGGAGGTGGAGGCGTGGTGGAGGCGTGTGGCGTGTGGCGCTGAGCTCCTGAGCCGTGTTTGATCCCAAAGGGAGGAACACGCATGAAGCGCCGCCGGCAGCTTCCTCTTCTCCACGTGAAGCTCAGCTCACCTTTCAGCTCACCTGTCCATCAAACCCAAGGGAGGGGCGCTCCTCGGGTCGATGGCGAGGAACGCCCGGATGGGTGTGTGTGTGTGTGTGTGTGTGTGTGTGTGTGTGTGTGTGTGTGTGTGTGTGTGTGTGTGTGTGTGTGTGTGTGTGTGTGTGTGTGTGTGTGTGTGTGTGTGTGTGTGTGTGTGTGTGTGTGTGTGTGTGTGTGACTGTTTTGTTTTGTTTTGTTTTGTTTGTTTTAAAAAGTGAGGAATATAAGCTCAACTGGGTGTTTTATAGTTTCATCTTGTTGTTTTACCATGAAACAGGTCGGGGGCTCAGGTGGGCTGGAACTCAAGGGAACAAGAGACTACATTTCCCATCATTCCCAGCAAAACAGATGGAATGCAGCATGCTGATCTCACCGAGTGTAGACGGATGCTCCAACTGACTAAATATATCACTTGAATCAGGCATGAAGGGAAGCTGCTGAGGGATTCTGGGAGTTGTAGTTCTCCCGCCAGCCGTCTGAGTGTTCTCCTGCTGAGTGAAAGTACGGGAGCTCATCCAGGTAACACACCTGAGTGATTCATGTTGAAACTGACATGCGACACGTCGTCTGTGAATAATCAAATGGTTGTACTTTGCACTAAGTTTTGATTTTATTTCACTATTGTTTAGATAGAAAAGAGGACACGTTTATTGTGTTGAAGGGATCAAATCTAAATGATGTTGAAGCGTCTCTGTGGGCGACGCCCCCGAGGACATCTCACTGTCTTATGGAGAGGAGACACTCAAGATGTGACATCACTACCTTTAGTCTTAAGACCAGTTATATCTTCTGTTACATATTGTGTTATCAGCCGTTCACATGAGCTTCTCTGGCTACTGGCCAGTTGTATTGTTTCCCATATTACTGAAGAGATGTGGCAATAATAGTGGACCTTGGAGGAGGCCGACGGCACAGAGCTGCTCTTCTTCCTCTGCTGACCGGCCGTCTGGCTCAGAGGCGCTCGGCCGTGGGACCGGCGCCGGGCGCATCGTACCCGGCCTCGTTCCTGGCTTGTGGAGGTCGTTCCTGGCTTGTGGAGGTCGTTCTTCGTGTGTGGAGGTCGTTCCTGGCTTGTGGAGGTCGTTCCTGGCTTGTGGAGGTCGTTCTTCGTGTGTGGAGGTCGTTCCTGGCTTGTGGAGGTCGTTCCTGGCTTGTGGAGGTCGTTCTTCGTGTGTGGAGGTCGTTCCTGGCTTGTGGAGGTCGTTCCTGGCGTGTGGAGGTCGTTCTTCGTGTGTGGAGGTCGTTCCTGGCTTGTGGAGGTCGTTCCTGGCGTGTGGAGGTCGTTCTTCGTGTGTGGAGGTCGTTCCTGGCGTGTGGAGGTCGTTCTTCGCGTGTGGAGGTCGTTCTTCGCGTGTGGAGGTCGTTCCTGGCGTGTGGAGGTCGTTCTTCGCGTGTGGAGGTCGTTCCTGGCTTGTGGAGGTCGTTCTTCGCGTGTGGAGGTCGTTCTTCGCGTGTGGAGGTCGTTCCTGGCGTGTGGAGGTCGTTCTTCGCGTGTGGAGGTCGTTCCTGGCGTGTGGAGGTCGTTCTTCGCGTGTGGAGGTCGTTCTTCGCGTGTGGAGGTCGTTCCTGGCGTGTGGAGGTCGTTCCTGGCGTGTGGAGGTCGTTCTTGGTTCCTCGCCGACCGCATGGCGTTCTGCCCCGACAGGCTCAGTTTAACTCCTCCCCCTGCTCACGTCTCTAGTCTCTCCTCTTCACCTGCCACTCCATGTGAAAAAGAAATGGCCTTGGATGTAAATGAATTGTACATGTAAAGTTTTTTCTACACTCATTCTAGATTGTAGGTATTTTTATAGTGGGAGGAGGAGAACCCGTCTTCTCCTGGATGCTGAGAGACAGCTGCCTGTGTTCCTCTCGCATGTAGCGTGTACAGCTAACAGTTCCTGTTGTTCCTGCTCCTCTTTGGGAATCTCAGATATTTATTCATCACAAACGCCGACGCTCGCCCGGCGTGATCTGGTCCTCACGACATGTCTTTGTAGTCTTTGAGTTCACGGCAAATTCATTGTTTTGGGGGGGGGGGGGCATTATTGAAGTGAGAGAGTTGCTCAACGTCTTCGGTGTCTCCGTCGTGTTCTGAGAAGCGCGAGGCGGCGTCCGGCGGGAGCGCGGCGCTCTTCCAGAACGCCGTGACCTCCTCAGGTTGTGTTTTTTGGCGAGTCTGCCGTTTCCCCGTCGTCTTCCCAGCTGGAGTCGGTCCTGCATGAAAACACAGATGTTCATCAGCGGCCGACGTTCAGACGAAGCATACCCATCGTTTGTTTGGTCGCGAGGCCTCAGGACGTCCGCTCCGTCTTCAGCGTGAGCCGCGGTTTCCCCAGCAGACGTAATCCTCCCGTCTTTACCGTAACGAATCCTTTTGGCATTGGAACAGGAAACACAGCGGCTCCTCTAGAGTCGCTCCACACTTCATATTTTGGTGCAGCACATATTTTGACGACTAACTAAACAGAACGCTGACCTTTGAGCCCCAGAGCCGACCAGACGTCCCTCTGGGTGCAGAGCTGAGGGCGGCTGCACTTTAACCTCCACATTTACCCATCTTAACTCAAGTGACCAAAGACAGCGGCTCCAGCTGAGCGTTTAGCCGTCGGGGTCGTGACCTCGCGCCCTCTTGATACCTTCCCCCTGCTCCTCTTCGTCCCAGACTCTGAGCCCTGAAGGAACCCTCTGCTAGTCCAACACTGTGCCTCTGCGTCTCAAACTTTGCCTCGATGCTAACCTGACGACGAGCCGGGGTCCGTTCATTGAATTATAATTATAAAACACACTAAACTGTAAATATGAACCTGTTCTGCTCTCACGCTCACTTCCAGTGTCCAAAGAAAGTTTGCTCAAGGCACCAACATCACTGCTGGAGTCGTGCTGGCGTTCGTTCCGTGACACGGGGACATGCAACGAGAATATCGTGGAATGGGGAAATTGCAAAAGTTAAATTTATTCCTATTTTCAAAGATACATGTATAAATTATAACAATATTGGTTACAGCTGTATATTATTATTTGATTCCTAAATGATTTAATCATGTTAATGGAGAGATATTATTTCAGTCATTGTAAAAAGAACAATTTAGAGGTAAAGCAGTGAAAGTACGATTAGAAAAATAAATGGAATAAAACCACCCTGTGTTGTTGTTGTTGTTTTTACATTGTATATGTTTGTATTCACTGTTTAGGTTATGGCAGCACCTGTAGGTTTGACCATACATGTTGTAACTCTTAGACGATGACGTCACGTGTTTCAGCTCCGATGGTAAGTCACTGTAAATCAAAGGTGAGGTATTTAGATCGAGCCACAGGTGTGTATGTGTTCCTAACATTATTTGACAAAATTCAATAATTTCAATCTCTAAATGGTAAATACCCAAAAGCCTAATCTGACAGCTTCATAAAATTGTCACCAGGTACCTGATGTCTGCATTCAATCGACCTGCAGACTGTCTGTCACTGCAACCACACTTTAAGTTAAGGGAATGAACAAACAACAAAACAATCCCGTTACCAGTTATCAACTATTAACTCCAACTATTAACTCCTTCAACCGTCAGAACACCGTTTGAAGACTGTCCCCATGAGGAGTGGCCATGCTGCCGCTGTGCTGGTGAATACAGTGTGTGCAATAACATATTTATATAATTATGATGTATTATATTTGTTATGGAAAGCTTGATTAACTCTTTATTTCGGATGTGAAAATCCCCTTTTGCTTCACTATTTGTCAATTATTTAGTTATTCCTGAAAAGTAAAGCATGTATTCTTATATAAAGATATTAATTCCCCAGTAATCGGTATATAATAAGACATCTACATGTATTAATAGAGTACTTAACTGCTTAGTTAGTTGGTTATTGTTGTATAACGTGGTAAACTGATGACATAACGAGCATCCAGAACTGTTACAGAAACCTTTGGGTTCTTGAACGCCTCGCCAGTCGCTCCCCGGAACCTTCCCTCTCCTTCTTGCTCAACACGGACGTATTTTCACGAAGCACACAGTGAAGCGCCGCGGCGGGATGTTCACGTTGAAACGTTGAAGTTACAGGCAGCAGGAGTTATAACGTAAATATACCAACTAGAAACACACATGTATTACAGTCATGTTCAAATGTGATCTGTTTCTCTTTGTTTTATCAAACGTTGAGGTGTGTATCAGTTTGTAGGCTAAGAGCCGTAAGCTAGCAGAGCTGATGCTCTGGTAAAGGTAGTTAGCGTTAGTTAGTGTTTATGGTAAAGGTAGTTAGCGTTAGTTAGTGTTTCTGGTGAAGGTAGTTAGCGTTAGTGTTTCTGGTAAAGGTAGTTAGCGTTAGTTAGTGTGTTTTTGGTTAAGGTTGTTAGCGTTAGTGTTTCTGGTAAAGGTAGTTAGCGTTAGTTAGTGTGTTTCTGGTGAAGGTAGTTAGCGTTAGTTAGTGTTTCTGGTGAAGGTAGTTAGCGTTAGTGTTTCTGGTAAAGGTAGTTAGCGTTAGTTAGTGTGTTTTTGGTTAAGGTTGTTAGCGTTAGTGTTTCTGGTAAAGGTAGTTAGCGTTAGTTAGTGTGTTTTTGGTTAAAGTTGTTAGCGTTAGTGTTTCTGGTAAAGGTAGTTAGCGTTAGTTAGTGCGTTTCATCTGCATTGACAGGAGTGTTGTGAAGCCTTACAGTTCTTGGTTGAAGACTAACTAACATCAGAGGGTTCAGCTCAGAACGAACAGCAGCTTCTTTATCTAAAGTCTTTCCTTGTGAACAGTTTGTTGTTCTGATCCTGCAGCTTCTTCCTCCAGGAGAACTCGGCATGGGAAATACACTTTATATAGATCTAGACTGTTTATTCACTTTATATAGATCTAGACTGTTTATTCACTTTATATAAATCTAGACTGTTTATTCACTTTATATAAATCTAGACTGTTTATTCACTCTATATGAATCTAGACTGTTTATTCACTCTATATGAATCTAGACTGTTTATTCACTCTATATGAATCTAGACTGTTTATTCACTTTATATAAATCTAGACTGTTTATTCACTTTATATAAATCTAGACTGTTTATTCACTCTATATGAATCTAGACTGTTTATTCACTCTATATGAATCTAGACTGTTTATTCACTCTATATGAATCTAGACTGTTTATTCACTCTATATGAATCTAGACTGTTTATTCACTTTATATAAATCTAGACTGTTTATTCACTCTATATGAATCTAGACTGTTTATTCACTCTATATGAATCTAGACTGTTTATTCACTGTATATGTATCTAGTCTCCTCTGAGCGCTGTTTTGTTCGTCTCTGGTCTGACTTTGATCTCCTTTAATCTCTTCATTTAGAAAGTAAACGGGACGTTTCCCCGATGGAGACGCTCGCCCCGGACACCGAGGTCCGCCTGGCGGTGTCCCGGTGTCTCCGGACCCTCGCCACGTCCACCGACCCCGACGGCACCGCCGCCGCCCTGCAGACGCTCCACCTCTACCTGGACGACGGAGCGGAGGGCGGAGTCTCCTCGGCGCAGCGGGCGGAGTTCAGGCGCGCTCACTTCACCCGGACCCTTCAGCTCCTCGTGAGCCACATGCAGGCCGACGGGCCGGCCGGCCTCGGCGCCGCCCAGCGGACAGAGCTGTGGGACGGCCTGTTCCTCAAAGGGCCTCCGGAGCAGGCGCTGATGGTGCTGATGGAGGCGATGGGAGAGCTGCGGTGAGTGGGGGCGGAGGCGTGGGGACGGGGGCGGAGGCGTGGGGTCGGAGGCGTGTGGTGTGGTTGGGTCGGGGGCGTGGGGTCGGGGGCGGGTTCACGGCGCCGTCTCTTCTGTAACTCTCTTGCCGTCTTCCCCTCCCAGAGCCGGCGTGCAGCTGGACCGCGTGGTCGGCCTCTTGGAGGCGTTCCTCCGGAGCGGCCGCCTGGCCGACCTGCTGTGGGCCTCCTGCCTGCAGACCGGCCCCCCCGACTCCCCCCAGCTCCGGGAGGCGCTGCTGGGCCGCATGGCGGCGCTGCCGGACGTCGCCGCCAACAGGCTCCACCCGCACGGCCGGCCGCTCTTCCTCCCGCAGCAGTACTACCCGCGGCTGGCCTCGGACATGCTCGCCGCCCTGGAGCGCAGCCGGAGAGCGCTCGCAGGCGAGGACACCGCTTTGAAACGGCAGCGATGTCGAATGATTATGAAATATTTGTTCATAAAGATAACTTCTCACCCTCCCGTCTGTGTGTCTGTGTGTCTGTACATTAACAGACGGCACGGACTGCTCTCTGACCTTCGTGGCTCAGACTCTTGGGAAGGTCTGTATCCAGGGCCATAGCGGTGAGTCACTGGACACTAGTCATCTGTTAGCTTTAAGTCCAATTATTGCATCCAAGCACATCTTTACCTTTTCTTATATAACCCGTGGATTACAAATGAAATGTCAACTATTTTGATAACTTCAGTGTTTGAGTTATTCATCCAGCAGGAATGTTAACAGTTACAGGTTCATGATGCTCACATGTTGTTGTTGCTTGTTGTTGCTTTACATTTTTACTGTATTATTGTATTTAATATCTTTGGTTAGTAGAACATGTCACCTTGGACTTCATGGTTTTCATCTAATTGGTTAATGGGATAAATTAGCATATGGATCATTCCTCACAGCAGGTTTAGTGAAATGTTAAATTCAGTTGAAGAAGCTCTCTGTGATCTGACTCATCATGAAGTTCAGTCCACCGTCACCAACGTGCACGCCCCCTAGTGGCCGCTAACACACCTCACATCCTCCCTGACCTTTGACCTTCCGTCTCCAGCTGTGGTGCTGGCGGTGATGGCCCCGCGGCTGTCCGTGAGCACGCGCTCCGACGCGGCGTGGCAGAGCGTTTGCTGGAGGCTGCTGGAGGACGTTCCCCCGCGGTGGATGGAGAGCGTGCTCACCGGGCTGGTGCAGGCCGTCAGCGGGTGAGCCAGGCGGGACGCCGTGTGAACGCCGTGTGAACGCCGTGTAAACGCTCGCCGCCGCTCCTCTGTCCGCCTCCCGTGACGCCGCCGTCTCGCCTCTCTTCCAGAGCCGACGCCTTGGGGAGGATCATCGGGAGTTTAGTGTTGACCAATAAGAAGGCCCAGTTCGTCCTCACCCATAAGCTCCTGTTGCTGCAGTACAAGTACGAGGTGAGGAGGAGCGAGCGGCCGGCGGGGACCGTATCCGTGATGAGTGTGTGACGCCTGTTGGTCCTCCAGACCCGGGTCCTGAGGACCGTCCTGGGTTACCTGGCAGCCGACGGGGAGCGGAGGCCGCTGCTCGTCCAGGTGAGTCAGCGTTCAGCAGCTCCACGGGGGGGGCACCGTGAAGGAGGTGTGCTTCTGTTGGAGTCCAATCAGGGAACAATGTTGACATGGATGTTAGAATGAATGATGAAGTCCTTTTGGTTTTCAAGGGAATTATTTATAAAACAATTCTTGAGAGTTATGAATGTGATTGAAATGTATCTATATGGAATATGTATGTGGATGTGTGTGTGTATGTGTGTGTGTATGTGGATGTGTGTGTGTGTGTGTGTTTGTGTATGTGTATATATATATATATATATATATATATGTGTCTGTGTGTGTGTGTGTGTGTGTGTGTGTATGTGTGTATGTGGATGTGTGTGTGTGTTTGTGTATGTGTATATATATATATATATATATATATATATATATATATATATATATATATATATATATATATATATATATATATATATATATATATATATATATATATGTATATATATATATATATATATATGTGTGTGTGTGTGTTCAGGTGTTACAGGCTGTGGCTCAGACCTGGGCTAACCCCAGTGCCGTGAAGCACACGCCTCTGGAGCAGCAGCTGTACGTCAGCAAGGCCTTGCTGCTGAGCGTCAGCCTGCTGAGCGACTCGGAGCTGCAGCCGCTACGCTCAGGTACGACGCGCACAGGGACGCCTCGCAGAGTGACGTCACTCGTGTCCGGGACGCTCGTGTGGAGGGGTAATAGCCCTCCTCTCTGCTCTACCTCTCTCTCAGAGTTGCTGCAGTGCCTGCTGGGCGGCATGCAGAGCCACCTGGACAGCAGCGTGCTGCGCGTCAGGCGGATGGGCATGGTGGTGGGCGAGTGCCTGAGCTCCCGGATGGACCTCAGTCCGACCGCGCTCCGCTTCGAGGTACGGCCCGTGTGCTCGTGGCAGGCGGCGGCGCCGTGAGCGTTCCTCGCCATGTGTCTGAGTGTGTGTCGCGTCGCAGTACGATCGGGACGAGGAGACGCAGGAGCTGCTCGCTCTGATGACCCCCGCCACCGGCGAGGAGGAGGAGGAGGAGGAGGCGGAGGCGGAGCCTGTGAAGGGGTGAGTGACTCTACGCTTCAACACGCGGCGGCCTGTTGGTCGTGAGACCTGCGGATGTAGTCCACTCTCACCCATGCTCCCCGCTGAATGTTCCGTGCTTACGTTGAGGATCCTAGAAGTATTGTTTTAATATAATAAAAAAGGAAACTTCTAGTATCTTTGAATTCTAAGAAACGGTCATGAACGGTTATGAAGCACTGAGCATCATCACCCCTATGTCCAGAGGTTGTGGGTAATATGAACAGCTAAACTAAATATATCTTTGGCTTTATTTCTTAACTCCTATCTTATGGTAAAGTGAAGGAATACGTCAGTTTAATAAACGCTGAGCTGTTTGTTTTATAGCGTTTAACAGAGCAATGGAGGAAATGAACTCAATGACACAATGTCAATTATCTTTGCGGACAATATTCAAATTCACAACACATGTTTGTATTAAAGTCGGCCTGTCATCTGCAGAGTCGACTCTCCTGGAGAGACGAGTGGGCCGACTCCATCGGCTCGGAGTGAATCCTCTCCGAAGGACTCGGGCGCCGCTCCGGACTCCGATCTGGACAGGTGCGTCGTGTTCTCTCCTCCGTCGTCCCACATGTGAGTGCAGAGGGTTTCACTCCTCGTCTTCCCTCAGCGACGACGAGCTCGCTCCGTACGACATGTCTGGCGACCAGGAGGCGAGTGAAGCGTCGCCGCCGCGCTACCTACGGGACTGCCTGGAAGGTAGGGCCACCTGGTCCTCCGCCACGTCATTAAACGACCTTCTGCTCTCGCAGCGCTCATATGTCCTCCATCTTTTCACCCGACCAGCCTTCGTGTCCTCGGAGGACCCGCTGCGCGTGGAGCTCAGCTTGAGGGCCGCTGAGGGTTTGGTGAGGAAGAACGTCTTCGCAGCCAGAGAGGTACGAGCAGCGCCCAAAGCTTCAGGTCCACGCAGTCCTACATCACAGTCCTACATCACAGTCCTACATCACAGTCCTACATCACAGTCCTACATCACAGTCCTACATCACAGTCCTACATCAGTCCTACATCACAGTCCTACATCACAGTCCTACATCACAGTCCTACATCACAGTCCTACATCACAGTGTTACATCACAGTCCTACATCACAGTCCTACATCAGTCCTACATCACAGTCCTACATCACAGTCCTACATCACAGTCCTACATCACAGTCCTACATCAGTCCTACATCACAGTCCTACATCACAGTCCTACATCACAGTCCTACATCACAGTCCTACATCACAGTCCTACATCACAGTCCTAAAAGAACCCTGATTTATTATAAAACCGACTCAGCGCCGCGCGGTGTAATCTGAATATGTTGTACTTACAGATCACTGTTCACGCTACAGTTCCTGTTTGTTTGTTTGTTTGTTGTTTGTTTGTTTGTTTGTTTGTCCAGGTCAGTGTCCAGCTGACCAAAGTGCTGCTCCACATGGAGGATAAGTACAGCATCACGGGCTTCCCGAGGCTCCGGCAGGCGGCCATGGTGGCGCTGGTGGTCACGGACTGCGTGTCGGTACGGTGGTCCTTCAGCTCCACATGTGGATCAGATCATCTCCAGCTCCACATGTGGATCAGATCATCTTCAGCTCCACATGTGGATCAGATCATCTCCAGCTCCACATGTGGATCAGATCATCTCCAGCTCCACATGTGGATCAGATCATCTCCAGCTCCACATGTGGATCAGATCATCTCCAGCTCCACATGTGGATCAGATCATCTCCAGCTCCACATGTGGATCAGATCATCTCCAGCCGCTTCGTGTTTCTGAGCGTTTGGCTTGTCGGTAAATCGCCTCTCTTGCTCTCTGACAGGCGACCCAGTTCTTGACCACAGAGTTCTACTCCCTGAACTACAGTCTCCGCCAGCGACTGGACATCCTGGAGGTGAAGACAGCAGCTTCTTCCCCCGGCGTCACCAGACAGACGTGGTGATGACCTCTGACCCTCAGTGTCATCACGGGGCTGCTCCTGTGTTTTCTGTTCCAGGTCCTCACTCTGGCGGCGCAGGAGCTCTCCAAGCCGACCCCCGGAGAGAGACCCCCGGCTCTGGGTCCTGCTGCCGCCACGGATCTGACCCCGTACCCCGGAGACGACCCCGCTGGGTGGCGAGACGTCGTCGAGAGGCGGATTCAGAGCAAGACGAGGCGCCTCAGGAAGGTAGTCCCCCCCACGCTCTCCTTGGTGTCTGAGTGCAGCTCTTATCTCACCCCCCGTCTCCTCTGTGCTCAGGGTGCCACTCGGCCTCCGCCTCAGGCCGCCCCCAACCGCTACGCCCCGGTGGCCGGGCACTTCTTCTTTCCTCTGCTCAGCAACTATGACAAGTACCGCTCCTCTAATCGGGGTTCACAGCTTTCATGTACAACTGAACATTGTCCAACTGGAATGTGATGCCTTTCTCTAGGCCTCAAGTGACCTTTGACCTGTTGGGTGGGGACCATCTCGTGCTGGGCCGGTTGGTCCACACCTTGGGCCTCTTCATGCATCTGGCGGTCAATGCACCGGTAACGTTCTCCACATGACCACGTCGTCGAGTTTGTTATTAATACATTTGTACTCGGACGTTTGCTGTGTCACCTTGATGCGGTCGTTTAAAACATATCCTGTATTATAAAAGGGAAAATGCATGATGGGATTGACTCTGTGGGCAGAACAGGGACAAACCATCACGATGTCCCGTTGAGCTCATTCATGTTGGACGCTCTCTTGGCTGTAGGTCGCTGCTCAGATGGGCTGCGCTCTGCTGGACTTTGTGTGGGCGGTGCGTTACCATGCCGACCAGTAAGTATGTCGGGACGGGCAGAAGAGCGCGTGGCGTGGTTTCCGTCCGAGCCGTAACCTCCATCCCCCCCCCCCCCCCCACACAGGACGGTGAGGCGGGGCGTCCTCTTCTCCGTGTGCTCCGTGTTCCTGAGCGTGCCCAGTGAGCAGCTGCTGGGCCTCGGAGACCGGCTGCTGGACACCCGGGCCTGGCTGGCAGGTAGAGAGAGAGAGAGAGAGAGAGAGAGAGAGAGGGGGAGGGGGAGAGAGAGGGAGAGAGAGAGAGGAGAGAGAGAGAGAGAGAGAGAGAGAGAGAGAGAGAGAGAGAGAGAGAGAGAGAGAGACAGAGGAGAGAGAGAGGAGAGAGAGAGAGAGGAGAGAGAGAGAGGAGAGAGAGAGGAGAGAGAGAGAGAGAGAGAGAGAGAGAGGAGAGAGAGAGAGAGAGAGAGAGAGAGAGAGAGAGAGAGAGAGAGAGAGAGAGAGAGGAGAGAGAGAGAGGGAGAGAGAGGAGGAGGGAGAGAGAGGAGAGAGAGAGAGAGAGAGAGGAGAGAGAGGGGGGAGAGAGAGAGAGAGAGAGAGAGGGGGGGAGAGAGAGGGAGAGAGAGAGAGAGAGAGGTTCCTCTGCTTCTCCAACCGCTCCTCAAGAGGCAACGCATTGCTCCACTTCTATTATCACACATGCAGTTTGTGTTTTATTTAGAAAGTACACGTTATTCCCGCGATGCATAGTTTATGTGTTACTAATAATAGATTAACCCAGAAAAACACAGAAAAACACGATGCTCGTAAACGCAGTGAGGGCCGAGGAGGAGGATGATCTGCAGAATGTGATGCTGTCAGGCACAGCCCACACACACACATGCACAACCCACACACACACATGCACATGCACAACCCACACACACACATGCACAGCCCACACACACACATGCACATGCACAACCCACACACACTCGCACAACCCACACGTGCACAACCCACACATGCACATGCACAGCCCACACACACACATGCACAACCCACACACACGCACAACCCGCACATGCACAGCTCACACACACACACGCACAACCCACACATGCACATGCACAGCTCACACACACACACGCACAACCCACACATGCACATGCACAGCCCCCACACACACAGACACAGCTGGACTGATCATTTCTGGGAAGTGGATGAGGAACACGGACGTCCTGTGCGTGACGCGAGCGGCTCGGCTCCGGTTGGATGTTTCTTTGTCCCCCGAGGATCAAAGTAGTTCTAGGTCGCAGTGAGCGGTGGTGAGCGGCGTGCAGCGGGAGGACAGAGGACGCTCTGCTCCCACTGAGGCTTGCCAAGCAGAGGCCAGCAGCATGTGCATTTCATTTGTTTTTGCTTTCATACTGAGAGACGGAGACGTCCGTGTCCCCACTGCTGAAGCGGCCTACAGTCATTGTTTGTGTTGTTGATGTCCACAGATGTGGCCGAAGAAGACCCGGATACAGATTGCCGAAATCTGGCAATCCAGAGTTTGGTGCTGCTGGACAAGAGCCTCAAGACGCAGCTTCAAGCTCAACAGGCACTGAGCACGGAGTCGTGATCCAAGCGCCAACAACCAGCCGTGACATGCTGGATGGGTCTCCGGTGCGGGCCGGTCCTCGTCTCGACCCCGCATCGACCCCGCCTCGTCCTCAGAGAAGCAGGAGGATGGAGGGCGATGGAAGCGATGTTCCGGATATTTGCCGACAGGTTTTCCTATCCTGGAACACACAGCGGAAAAGGAGGGCACGTGCCTTTGAACATGTTTGTCTTTGTGACCAAATCATACACCCACAAACAGTTCAACACTGTTGTTGGACATGTTGTGCATCGCGTATGAACCCAAGACAATATTGATGGGATGGAGAATAGAATGCCATTTTGACCACCGATTAAATTTAAGTTGTAAGGATATCCTCTTCAAACTCTTTCCTGTTCTGGCACGTCTGTTTGTTTGCTTGCAAAGGACATCCTGTGAATATCCACGTGCACTATAACATCACATTCACTATATATATATATATATATATATATATATATATATATATATATATATATATATATATATATACAGGACTGTCTCAGAAAATTAGAATATTGTGATAAAGTTCTTTATTTTCTGCAATGCAATTAAAAAATCAAAAATGTCATGCATTCTGGATTCATTACAAATCAACTGAAATATTGCAAGCCTTTTATTCTTTTAATATTGCTGATTATGGCTTACAGCTTAAGAAAACTCAATAAATATATATTAGAATATCATGAAAAAGTATACTAGTAAGGTATTCAACTCATCACTTGAATGTCTCATTAACTGGAAACACCTGCGAGGGGAAAAGAAGCAGCGGACAGTTCAGAGTGGTCCAAAGTCCTCTTTCCAGACCAAAGCAAGTGTTGAGTTTCATCTGGAAGTCAAGGCCCAGAGTCTGGAGAAAGGCTGGAGAGGAGCAACATCCCAGTGGATCAAATCCAGTGTGAAGCTCCCAGTCAGTGATGGTTTGGGGAGCCATGCCAGCTGCTGGTGTTGGTCCACTGGGTTTCATCCAGTCCAGAGTCAATGCAGCTGTGGACCAAGAGGCTTTAGAGTCTGCTGAAAAGCTCCATGGAGATGAGGATCTCATTTCCCAGCATGATCTGGCACCTGCCCAGTGCCAGAACCAGCAGTAACTGGTGTCCTGACCATGGCATTACTGGCCTCCATTGGCCTGAACCCCAGAGAGAATGTGTGGGGTGTTGTGAAGAGGAAGCTGAGAGACACCAGACCAACAATGCAGATGAGCTAAAGGCCCTAGTGAAGCATCCTGGGCATCCATAACACCTCAGCAATGCCACAGGCGGATTGCCTCCATGCCACGCCGCATTGATGCAGTAATCCGTGCAAAAGGATTCCCAACAAGTCCTGGACATTTATGGACATTTTACAATGTTTGATTTGGTTTTGCTGTTATAAATCTTTTTTTTATTTGGTCTGATGGAATATTCTAATATTTAGAGATAGGATATTTGAGTTTTCTTAAGCTGTAAGACATAATCAGCAATATTAAAAGAATAAAAGGCTTGCAATATTTCAGTTGATTTGTAATGAATCCAGAATGCATGACATTTTTGTTTTTAATTGCATTGCAGAAAATAAAGAACTTTATCACAATATTCTAATTTTCTGAGACAGTCCTGTATATATATATATATATATATATATATATATATATATATATATATATATATATATATTTTGAAGTACAAAGTTAATAAATGTGTTTGTAATGATGTTGATTACAGTGGTATATTTAGAAGGAAGATCTGCATTGATTTGCCACCAATATAGATTTGTAACCGTATTTCTTTATGCAGAATATTAGATAATATATAAGTTTAGGTTGTTCACGTCAATACAAATTTGAAATTATTGTTTACATTAAAATTAAAACCACATGCAGATCAGAAACAGATTTATTATTTAATAAATATTTAGCTACATCATAATACCAAGAACGACATTAAATAAAACACAACCATCTGCATGTTATCAATTTGCCTTTTGGTGAAACTAAGTGAATGTTAATATATTTTTTATTTAAAATAATAAGGGACAGCAGAATTACATTATTACATTACATTACATGTCATTTGACATTACAGAATGTTAATTTAATACAACAACTGACCTCTCTGATTATCAATAGTTCGCTAAATATACTTCTAGATTAAACTGTGATTTTCATTTTATTTATTTATTAAAATCCATTCAAACGATCTGTCAAGAAACGGGATGACGTAATGAGATGGTTTTGGTGAAACGGACCTTCGGGTTTGTTCGGGGGGTTCCGTAGCTCCTCCCCCTGACCGCCGCCGGGGTTGTCAGGGGCAACTGAGGAGACGCTCTCCGCTCACTGGAGGCTGCACAACAACAGCAGAAGTAAAGTTCGATGGTTTAAGTTCCGTCGAGATATAAACTAACACACCGACAGTAACCGGAGGAAAGCGACACCGAGGTTTGTCTTCCGATAAGTTAACGGAGCGGGACGCTTCCAGCGCGGCGAGAGATAGCCATGAAGGCTAACTGCGGCTAGCTTACATAGCGTAGCTCCTGTTAGCAGCTAACGCTAGCTAACCTAACCACGAGTCTCATGATGGATTCACGAACGTGACCGGCAGCTCGTAGTAACCTGTGAGTCACCTGTTGGTGACTGAAGGGTCGGCTGTGTATCTGTACTCATTAGCGATCTAACTAACGATAGCTAAGTCAACTAACGTGACGTTCACGTAGCAAGTACAGTAACATTCTACATTTAGAATGAATGCTATTCAAGGTCAAGACTTAACTAGTGATGAAGTTACCGAGCATTTTGTTTTAATCACGAAATAGACGGACATGAAGCTGCACAACACAAACGGCTGTGAAGTCCAATAACCTGACGAGCCACAGTGAGGGCTCCACCCACCTCCACCAGCTCCACCCACCTCCACCAGCTCCACCAGCTCCACCCATCTCCACCCACCTCCACCCATCTCCATCCAGCTCCACCTGGCTCCATCCATCTCCACTGGGCTCCACCCGGCTCCACCCACCTCTACCCGGCTCCACTCGTCTCCACCCATCTCCATCCAGCTCCACCTGGCTCCATCCAGCCCCACCCGGCTCCATCCATCTCCACTGGGCTCCACCCGGCTCCACCCACCTCTACCCGGCTCCACTCGTCTCCACCCATCTCCATCCAGCTCCACCCCTGTTTCCATCTTCTTCAGGCAGCAGTGGGGGCATGGCGGTGTATTTTGACCACCGCATCGAGGCCCCTGAAGGCAGCACGGTGCCCTCTCAGCTGACCTGGCACTCGGCTCTCCCCGTCCTGGCTGTGGCCTCCAGCAGCGCCACCGCTCGGGGCCACGTCGACCTCTACCTGCAGCAGGTAGGCACCGGGGCGTTCCTGATGGTCACTGAAACGCTCTGTTGTCTCCACGACTATTCATGTCTGTGGAGATTCTCAAGGACAGCACACCTGACAACGTGTGTGTTCTGCCCGTCCGTCTGCAGGGAGAGTGTGTGCACAGCTGCCACGTGGAGCACCCTCAGCCGCCCTCGGTGCTGCGCTGGCATCCCGTGAAGCCGGTGCTGGCGCTGGGCTGGGGGAGCGGCGAGGTGGTGCTGCTGACGCACCCCTCCGGGGAGCAGACGCCGCTGCCCAGCGCACACGCAGCCGGCATCACGCTGCTGGAGTGGAGCAGCTCGGGCAGCCGCCTGGTCACCGGCGATCAGGTGAGTGACAGACGTTCTCGTGCACACACACATGTCAACAAACTGAGGCACGCACGCCTTCTGGGCCGGACTCCATACACGATAAACATGCTGTCTTAGTGTCTTTGAATACTCTGACCAGGGTTGCATTACCAATGGCATAATTATCGGGCAAAACACACGCGGAAACTATGTTTTACATATACAGGGTTCGTATGGTCATGGAAAACCTGGAAAGCTCATGGAATTTTAAAATGGTCATTTCCAGGCCTGGAAAAGTCATGGAAAAACCTCAAATCATAAAAGTTTTGGAAAAGTCATGGAAATCTGTTATATTCATATGTTCATTTACGCCGAGTTTGAAATAATTAATGTTTTTTTAAAGAAAGATGCTCAAAATGTAAGCCGGCGTACGATTTCAATACGCAACATTTTCTAAATTGTCTAAAATGTTTGGTCATGGGAATTTGGTTTAAAGTCCTGGAAAAGTCCTGGAAATTGATTGGTCCAAATGTGTAAGAACCCTGATATAGAACCAAATAAATATGGTTTACTTATGTCATGACAGACTGGAGCACTGGCAGTCTGGAAGGTCGACGCTCGAGGGAGACTTCAAGGAAACCATCTTGTGAAGCACGAGTACAACAAGCCTCTGACCTGCTGCATCTTCAGGCCGGCCTCGCCTGGGGAGTGAGTAGACGGGATGAGTGACCATTGTGTGACATCACGAGGCCCTCTGACTGAACGCTGCGTGCTGATAGGAGAACCTTCCTCCTGTTGCAGCGACGTGGCGATGCTGGCCCGGGCTTCAGTGAGCGGAGACGAGAGCGCTCTGGACATGTTCAGCTGGAAGGGAGCGCCCCTCAGGATGGGCCCCCAGGAGGGACTCGCGTTCTACGTCAGCACCGCAGATGGTGAGAGTCGTCTTTGTTCTCTCTGTTGTGTTGACTCAAAGCCACGTTGTGTCTTGACTTTTACAATCTTTATCGACGATCAATTATTTTGACCGATTATCTTTCAATGAGACACCTCATAGTATCTTTGAGATCTTTATTAGGATTGAACTAAAATCCCGTCAAATTACTTAAAATCCGATCATCAGACCTGCAAACTTGTCACCTTTCGGCGAAAATTCACCGTTTTGAAATCAAAATAGGTCATCCACGTGATACGAAGAGTTTTTGGGTGGGGGGGGGGATTAGACGGCCGGCGTTTATGAGATTGGAGAGAGAGACGGAGAACATGCAATGTCAAGGAACAGGCTCCTCCAACGGTCATGGAACAGAATCATGGAATAGACTCATGGAACAGAATCATGGAACAGACTCAAAGCTCAGCAGAGCACACAAGTAAAAAAAGAAAGAAGGAAGTTGGTTCATGAATGACTTTAACCATATTCTATATAATGATAATGTAAAGTTGTTATTATTTATTAGGGCCCGATCACTGAATTATTCAGAGGACCTTTTTTCTTAAAATTGTTATTATTTAGATTTGCGGTCAGAACAATCAAAAGACTAGTTCTAAAGCTTTGATGTGGATGTGGTGTGGAGACAACAACAACAACAACAACAACAACAACAGTCCCCCCCTCCTCCCCCTTGTCACCTTCTTCACCCTCATGAGTTTGCAGGTATGCATCATGCTTTGAGGCCATCTGACTCTTTCTCTTCCACCCCCGTGTACCTCGTCTAAAGGTACGGTCCACAGCGTGGATGAGCAGTGTAAGACCAGCGAACTTCTCAGTGTGGAGGGCGCCATCAAGAAACTGCTCTACCTTGAGAAAAGAGCTGTGCTGGCTGTGGTCACAGAGACGCTGATGCTGTCACAGTACACGCTGGGACCAGAGGGCGGAGCCCAGGAGTTCATGAAGGTATACAAACACAAACACCAACGAGTAAACACGTTGCCCTTCAGATCGGCTTCTTTTGTGAACATGTGTTTGTCTCGATAGGTGAAGTTGAGCAGCAAGACTGGGCAGAACGTCGACGTGGTGTGGACAGAGAGCGGCCTCCTGATCACAGCGACGGGGGAGCAGGTCATCAGGTCAGAGGACGCGGACCGGCGGCACACACACTTCACGTTCCAGGTTTAACCGTCATCTCTTAGGCTGTGGGACCTGGACGGAGACGACAACTACGTGCTGTCCCTCAACGAGACGCTGGGCTTCGAGAGAGGAGAGGTGATCAACTGCGCTGCATATTGTGCAGCAAAAGGTAAAAGATGACATTCCATCTCTTGGCGCTAACGCTTTATGTTTCTTTTCTTCACATTCCTGTGGATGTGATAGTTTCACAATGTTTTATGACTGATGACACATAATCAATCCCCTTGATTACATCAATACACAC
Organism: Liparis tanakae; assembly: GCA_036178185.1. NCBI lineage: Eukaryota > Metazoa > Chordata > Actinopteri > Perciformes > Liparidae > Liparis > Liparis tanakae. The sequence goes on along the minus strand of CM070105.1, from coordinate 18,587,507 downwards.
TACACTACTCTCATTGTGTTTGTACTGTTGTTGCCCCCCCAGCGCTCTTGGCAGCGGGCACCAGCCACGGCCGCATCGCGATGTGGAAGATGGTGCTGCGGCTCGGCGGCGGCAGAGGAGACACCAAGGCGCAGTGGAAGCTACAGACGCCCACCGAAGTGGAAGGAAACGTCATCCAGCTGCAGGTACCGTCTGGACTCTCGTGTTTACTCACACAAGTCATTTGAAATAATGTGAAATGAAGAAACAGTTGATTCACTGCCGATAAAAGTTCCCCGGACCCTCCCTCTCAGTGGGGCTCGAGCCTGAACCTGCTGGCGGCCAACAACTCGAGCACGGTGCGGATCCTGTGTGAGCACGTGATGTCGGCCCACTTCAGCCAGCAGGTGGCGGCGGTGCAGCTCAGCCCGGCGCAGCTCAGCATCACGCAGTTCACCACGGGGGGGCATCTGGCTCTGCAGGCTAACATGCACATCAGAGGAGTGTGTGTCACCAAGGTACGCCTCTGGCTGGAGAGGCCAGCGAGTAGCAATGGAATAGAATGTTATAACACAGGTGTGTTTTCTTTGGTGCATGCTCACTTGAACATAAGGATAGTTGTGTTTTTGTTACCTTTGAACGAGACGTGTATATCTACACGCGGAGCGGCTCATCTCCACACAGCTAGGTTGCCCCGCCGTGTTTTTACACGAGCCCAGAGCCGTAAAGCAACCACTGTTGGGCCTTTGATGTCTGCTTCGGCCATCGTAGTTTTCTTTAAGGAAAGACGATGATCGCCTGGACAAAGGTTGTCTCATGAAGACAAGTACAGATTGTACTCGAAGTCATTTAAACTGGATGTGTGTCGTCACACCAACAGGATGCAGTGACCATCTGGAGCGGCAAGCAGGTGACGGTGTTTGAGCTCTCAGGGACCACTATTCAGCACACAGGTACACGAGTAAAGCCTTCTGGACAGACAGACCGTCTCACAGGCGGGACGGGCTCCTTGTTCTTCATCCACTGCCCTCATCTGTAAACTTCTTCATCTCTCCTTCATTCTTCTGAACTCTCTTCTTGCTCCTCCCCTTTGCTGCTGTCCCAGGGTCGTTTCCGTGTGACTCCCATGTGGTGGCTGTTCACGGGGAGAACCTCTACACGGTGGAGCCCAACAGGGTTCAGATCCGGACGCCACAGGTCTGACCTCCTCCTCCAGGAACATGTGTCCCATACTCACTAAACACAGAGATGGAACGAACGCAAAACACGTTGTGTTGATGTTTCACTCCTGAATTGAATTCATTTAAAAGGAGTGTAAACATACGGGCAAGTGGCGTTTAACTCTAAGTTGTTTAATCCTCTTTTGTCTTCTGTTCTTTAGGGCACCGTGAAGCAGCTGCTGACCTTCTCCAAGGCCGAGGGCAACCCGGCGCTCCTCGCCGTGTGTCAGTCTTACCTGGTGGTCGGCACCGACACGGCACACATCCGCGTGTTCGACCTCTCCCGAAGGTACAGGATGTCAATGAGGATAAAAACAGGTTTCTGTTCGTCGACTCCTTCTAGGGTCAAAGTCAGACTGTCTGTCTTTGTAGAGACGCCAAAGCTGTCTGCCCTGCTAAGAACCTGGCGGAGCAGATGGCTCACCTGGGAGCGCTGACGTCCGTCAAGTGCAACGCCAACGGCAGCCAAGTCAGCATCCTCATCGCGCAGGTGAGCAGGAGCCCAGCGTGTGCTGCAAAGAGACGAGGCTCTAATTCAATAGTTCATGATCTTAAAATGTTTCACGTGAATATTCCTCTAAACTGTAACTCTTCCTCTCAGGTTAACGGGCGCCCGGACCACAAAGTGTACTTCTACGACGTCGAGATGGACACGGTGGCCCACTTTGACTTCTTTGTGGGCCGACCGTCCAGCGGTGTCTCTCAGTCTGAGGACAGTGAAAGGTAAGGTTACTAAGGGGACAGGCGGCGGATGTTACCGTTGACGGTCTTCATTCTTCCGTTTGTTTTCTCCCCGCTCGTCTTCACCCACTCGCCAACCCGGCCTCCATGTTCTGTGTCCAGGCAGCCGCCCCAGGAGCTCGCCGGTCGCTGCCCGGTGTCTCACTTCTGGGACGAGAGCGAGCCTCGTCTTCTCGTCTGTGAGACGGTGCCCATCAGTTCTGAATGCTCGTCGACTGGTTTCTTGGATCGGGTAAAACTGCTCCCCGACCTCGAGCTGGTCCTGTGCAGCTCGCTCTAGTTCTACTGCAGAAGATGAAGCCAAAAGGATTACCTTATGCAATTCTTAGCTGCTTGATGCCGATTGTAATTCAAAGTGTTTTGCCTGTCTTGGCTTCCTCCTGCTCAGGCGGACGTGTTGGTCGTGACCCTCTTCTGTACCCAAGAGCACGGGCCGCTCCTACAGGACTGCTTCCCCAGGGCGCCGGGCCTGCAGGCGCTGCTCGCGCTGGACGTGCCCTACTACTACTTCAGCTGCAAGGTGAGGAACCGCACCTCTCGGTGCGTCGTTCTCCCGCGGCGTCTGCAAAGTCGTTGCCCCGTGTTTCTGTTCGCACCATCATGTGAAACTCACCGCGTGTGTTTGGTCTCACGCACCCCGAGCTCTTGTTTCGGAGAGGGCGTGTCTTCCGACCAGAAGTAAGTGTCTGTCCTCACAGAGCGTCTCGACTCCCGACTCCCATCAGCCGTGGCTGTGGATGCTTTGTGCTGCGTGATGACAATATTTAAGTTCTGGCTCTCCAAAGATCAGCAGCACAAGTGCACCCCGTCCCGGCTGCTCCAGTTCCCACCCACACGTCTCGAGGAGTAGATTTGTTGTGTGATGCTTTGTTGTTGTTTGTTTTCCCCGTTGAATGTTGTCTTACTCATAATAATCCCACCTCACAGCTACATGTATTCACTGGCTTTCAACCACGTCTTAACCACATCTTAACCCCGCCTCCTCCCACCTGCCGCTGCCCTCCCTCAGCCCGGGGAGAGCGATCCGGCCGTGACCTCCGCCTCGGCGCCAGCCGCCCCGAGCCCGGCGCCCGGCGCCGCCCCGCCCCCCCACATGGTGTCCCGGCGCGCCCTCAGAGACTTCGTGGGCCTGGAGAACTGCGAGAAGGCGACCCGCGACGCCATGCTCAACTTCAGCTTCTACCTGACCATCGGCAACATGGACGAGGCCTTCAAATCCATCAAGCTCATCAAGAGGTACGGCACCAGAGAGGGGGCGGCGGGCAGCATGGCGTGCGCTCTGTATGACCTCTCCCAGTCTCCTTCCAACGGGGCTTCAGCAAAGCCACCAGAGCCTCGTTGCCTTCACCTGGCCGTCCCTCTGGAGTAACTGCCTGCTTCTGGCTGACGGTGAGGATGTGTCGCTGTGGCCTCTGGCCTTTCCAACCCCTCGTGCCAGTCAACAGCTTTGACTGTAGAAGTCAACACGGAGGAAACTGCCTCAATAGTTCTGTAACCTTCATCTCGATATGCTCTAAATCCCACCAGTGACCCAGGCCATCTGTCCAGTGACGTTCCGTAACGCGTTGTCTCGTCCCCGTCATACAGACAGTGTGTGTGTGTGAAGAAATACCACACCACAGTATTGGTGCACATTTTAAATACCGTGTGTGCAGAATTCCTCATTCCATCAAACTAAACCGGCAGCGTATGATATCGGGATGCTTTAATCAGATCACATCCAGAGGAAGGCGTTTATTTGATGATGTAAGAACATGAAACTATATTTTAAACACAGGACATGATTAAGGACTTTGTGTCTGTGCTTGAGGAAGGAACTCTTGTCGTGTTTATAGGCGATGCGACTGTTTCTGTTACTGTGCGGGTGTGTTCAGAGGGGATGTACTTCTCTAAACACACACACACACACACACACACACACATCAAGTCCCCCTTGCCAGCTTGGGCCAAAAGGAGTGCCCTTTCCATTCTTGCAAACTTTGAGTCAGGCCACTAGAAGGATGTGCGTGTGTGTGTTCTGTGTGTGTGTGTGTGTGTGTGTGTGTGATTTCAGAACCGATTTGATATCATCTTGAGCAGAGTACGTGATCCGAGGCACTCTGTCTGCGTTGTGTCTTTCTGCTTTGCCACACACATGTAACACAAATGAGGAAATAACACGAAAACAAACAAATGGGAAAGAGCCCATCACACCGGCCGGATACTCCAGAGGTTTAATAGGCCCGATGACAGCTTTACTAAGCTGCTCATTGATGGCTATTTTTACTGCTGCTTCTTTAAAAAAACAGAAAGAGAAGAAAAGAAAGCTCAGCATTGTGTTGGATTCCCGCATCCAGACTCAGGAATATGTATTTCCTGAGCCTGGACCTTCTGGGACTCAATGGGGCCGATTTCTGAATCGACTGGAGTCCGGCTTATTTCCTCTCGTACATGCCTCTTCCACGGAGACTGGGAATCTAATATGAAAGTAATAATGCGCTTCAAGTAAACACATCCTCCCTGCATGACATTCCTCCTGCCTCCCACAGCCCGATGGGTTGGAATGTCTTTATTCAGGCCAGACGGAGCTGCTTCCTCTCATTCATGCTGTCCTTGACTTCAGGTGACATGCTGCGGGGTTATCGGCGACATGAATGTAACCCGATACGCACACTGTCTTTTGCCACTGCATTTGCTATTTAAAAGCAAACCCCCCCCCCTTTCCACCGGGAACAATAACACCCAAGGAAGTGTTGTGAGTGAAGCGGAGACTGATGGATGATGGACCCTCGTAGCTGGCTGAGCTACATGTGACCCTCCTGCTCTCCGTTTGGGCCATTCGTCAGGGAGTGTAACTGGTGCATGAAAACATTCACTCACTCTTCTCAGAAGGTTTTTCCGTTCCATGAAGCAAACACTAGACTTTTAATCGGATAAGATGTAGATGTCTGTATTTATCTTTATAGTCGGAGCAGTTTTTATCATCTTCCACGCGGCTGGTTTGAGTTCTTCAATGATGGTATTGTGATTTAAAAAGAGAGCAGATACGAGTGCGTTAGCGTTCAATAGTGATAACACACAACACTACAGCAACATGCAGGACGCGCAGCACGCTGTCTGGAATAGATCTATAGATGATATGAATGAACTCATTCATGACCGTGGTCACTTACTACTGAAGCCTTTTCTAGAGCTTTCAATCATATCTCACAGTCCTCTAAGAGAATGTAAATATATATATATATATATATATATATATATATATATATATATTGTTATTATTATTATTGTATTATTAATTATATATTTATATATATATATATATATATATATATATATATAAATGTGTATATATTTTGTTATTATTATTATTGTATTATTAATTATATATTTATTTATATATGTATATCTATGTGTGTGTGTGTGTGTGCTATATATATATATATATATATATATATATATATATATATATATATGTATGTATAAACCACTTGTTATCATCTGACATGCGTTCTGTGAATAGTACTGTACTTGGGTCACATGATACTAGTTGCTGAATAATAATAATAATAATAATAATAATAATAATAATAATATGGTCAAAAGCTCCAGAAAGAAAGTTAGTCGGTGAACGTAGAATTAAGAATATTCTGTTGATAAAATAAATAAATTACTAATTACTAAATAATGATAGATAATGACGTTCTGTGTTGTCCGTTTGTCAGGTGTGGTGTTGGACACCGAAACAACAAAAACAACAACAACAACAACCCGTTTGAATATTTACCAATAAATGTATTACATTTATACGTTATATTATTATTGTAATGTGCTCCTACGGTTGAACCCCTGATAGCCTGAAGTTATTTGCAGAAGTATGATATGACCACAAGAATACTTCTACGAATGATAGCATTATCCTTTATACCGACATATTATATTAATTTGAGTATACAGTGTGTACCACAGGCTGTGTGTGGAGGGCGTCGGGACGGTTACATTTTTAAATCTGTGTTATTTAAAAGTGCAATCCACTTCGCCAAAACATGTTTCCATCAATTCAACAATTACTGCTTTAAAAATCCAGATCACTTCCTTACATTAATTGGCAGTTAATTTGTGTTTTTATATCTTCAATCATAAGAAATATGAACGTGACAGTGACGCATTCAGAGTAAGATTATTCCCTCATTTCTGTAGGTTGTTGTTGTTGTTTAATCAACAGAGCACCTCATCGGCTGCTTTCTGATGACATGTTTGATTACTCAACATGTTTGACAGGCTCTTTGGCTTCTATCTTGTTTACTGACTGACTTGCAACACATGTCATTAATAATAATACTATGTATTACACAAATACGCTTTAAAAGGATGAAAACATAGACGAGGTATTCTGATATTACACTTTGAACAGCTTTCAGAATGTCCAGCTGCTAATGATGCGGAGGCCGTCTAATAAGACAACAGGTCAAGTTCCAGCTTGATCGTTCATCAGGACGTTCCTCCTCTTCCTCATCCAGCCACACATGCGCCCCGCGAGCATGAATACATGGACCGCCACGCGGCTCGATATGTTGGGGCGGTCGATTTATACGCCACCTGAAGCAGTTTACGGGGGAACGGTTGTGAAATATAGAGTTCTACACATGCAGTGAAGGAGGGCCCTCTCTTCTGGAGTCGGCTCGGCGACGCCGTCCTCTGCTGTCCGCCCGGCGCCGCGGTCAGCAGGGCGACTCCACGTAGTCGTTGTCGAGGCGCGGGTGGAACGGCGAGGCCAGCGAGCGGCTGATGATTATAACCCGCGGCGCCAGGCAGTCGTCACGGCGATGCAGAATGTTCCAGATGAGCATGGCCGCCGCCAACGTGGCCAGCAGGCAGGCGGCTATGTCCAGGTAGCAGGAGTAGGACAGGTGTGTGTAGGGCCCGATGCGGTAGAACGTCACCAGGCCAATCACCAGCACGAAACCTGAGGAGAGACGGCGTCGGTCAGGAGGACGTCTGAGATCTCCACAGCAACAGCTCTGAGGTTTACAAATATCAGAGAGAACGTAAGATCGGAAAAGCCTTTGAGAAGTTTCATCTCCCGACTTGTTTGAGCCCCGCGGTGAAGAGCACAGCCTCTAATGCCACGCTGCTTCTTTACTCTTTACTCTTTACTCTTTACTCCTTACTCCTTACTCTTTACTCTTTACTCTTTACTCTTTACTCTTTACTCTTTACTCTTTACTCCTTACTCCTTACTCTTTACTCTTTACTCCTTACTCCTTACTCTTTACTCTTTACTCTTTACTCTTTACTCTTTACTCTTTACTTACTCTTTACTCCTTACTCTTTACTCCTTACTCTTTACTCTTTACTCTTTACTCCTTACTCCTTACTCTTTACTCTTTACTCTTTACTCTTTACTCCTTACTCTTTACTCTTTACTCTTTACTCCTTACTCCTTACTCCTTACTCTTTACTCCTTACTTACTCTTTACTCTTTACTCCTTACTCTTTACTCTTTACTCTCTTTACTCTTACTCTTTACTCCTCTGGGGAAAGCGTTACTCACTCCCCCAGCTCTCCTCCTTCTTTAGTGTCTAAAGCCCTTTAATCAATGATGCTCAAGGCAATCTCTCTTTTCCAATAGTTCAACGGTAATGTCTAAAAACATCCCCGTAGTATTCAATACAGGCGCCACAAAGAATCCCTGGGACATGAATGTTGGTGCTTCAGGAGATACGATCAGATCTTTCTCCCTCAGCACTTCATTCTCACTGTAACCTGCTGGACATGGGGTCTCTGCCTTGTGTTTATATTGAGTTTCCTCTGTATATGTATATTTAGTATTTAGTATTTATATGTTCTTTTGTGTTTTATTTGTACCCGCTGCTGTGATCCTGTAATGTCTCCACTGTGGGACTAATTAAGGGATTTATAATCTAATCTATCAATCCATCAGTTCTCCTGAAACAATCAGCGGCACAAGAAGGGGTGTGTGTGTGTGTGTGTGTGTGTGTGTGTGTGTGTGTGTGTGTGTGTGTGTGTGTGTGTGTGTGTGTGTGTGTGTGTGTGTGTGTCTACAGTGGCTGTCATTGTTTAAAGTAAGGATGTGGTTCATGGTGTCTGTGGTTCATGGTGTCTGTGGTTCATGATGTCTGTGGCTCATGGTGTCTGTGGCTCATGGTGTCTGTGACTCATGGTGTCTGTGGCTCATTGTGTCTGTGGCTCATGGTGTCTGTGGTTCATGGTGTCTGTGGCTCATGGTGTCTGTGGTTCATGGTGTCTGTGGCTCATGGTGTCTGTGGCTCATGGTGTCTGTGACTCATGGTGTCTGTGGCTCATGGTGTCTGTGGCTCATGGTGTCTGTGGTTCATGGTGTCTGTGGCTCATGGTGTCTGTGACTCATGGTGTCTGTGGCTCATGGTGTCTGTGGCTCATGGTGTCTGTGGCTCATGGTGTCTGTGGTTCATGGTGTCTGTGGCTCATGGTGTCTGTGGCTCATGGTGTCTGTGGCTCATGGTGTCTGTGGCTCTCCTGCAGGCCTGCTGTGTGTGAACCTCTTCTTCTGGCAGCGACTTATCCCTCAGACTTCCCCTCCTTCCTCTTCCCCTCCTTCCTCTTCCCCTCCTTCCTCTTCCCCTCCTTCCTCTTCCCCTCCTTCCTCTTCCCCTCCTTCCTCTTCCCCTCCTTCCTCTTCCCTTCCTTCCTCCCTCCTCGCCACACCCTCATGTCTGTCTCAGAGACATGAGTATTAATTACTCAATTGACTATTCGGTAAAATAAAGTGTCTCCATGTATAAAACGAGGCTCCTTTACCTGGATGTTTTGCAAAGGACAGACTGGATTATTGTATCTCTTTCTTCTTCTTTAAGACGACTACATTTTAAAATTAATTATTGATGAAGCTGACAAATATTTGAGTCATCATTTGAAGAGATATTTAATTTCCTTATATCTAAGGTCATATTCTTTTGTCTGTGGTTATTTATGCTTTTGTTGTCTGTCTGTGGTTATTCATGCTTGTGTTGTCTGTCTGTGGTTATTTATGCTTGTGTTGTCTGTCTGTGATTATTTATGCTCGTAATCTGTGGGATTAGTTTCCATTACATTGAATACCGACATCGGATGTGTAATAACTAATGATTGTAATAACTTATGATTGGACCCTCAGGTCCTGGTTTAGACCCTCAGGTCCTGGTTTAGACCCTCAGGTCCTGGTTTAGACCCTCAGGTCCTGGTTTAGACCCTCAGGTCCTGGTTTAGACCCTCAGGCCCTGGTTTAGACCCTCAGGTCCTGGTTTAGACCCTCAGGTCCTGGTTTAGACCCTCAGGTCCTGGTTTAGACCCTCAGGTCCTGGTTTAGACCCTCAGCTCCACGTCAACAGGGTTCATCTCTGTCATTGTTATCACTCTCAGTGAGATCACTGGACCCTGAGATCTGGCTGCTGGTCTTGTCTAATAGCTGGGTGGGTCTCGGTCCTCCTGCCAAGGTTTTAGGATTAAAGCCCCCCCCCCCCCCCCCCCCGAAGACGCTTAACGATAACGAGGAGATTCTTCATTTGCAGCTCGAGGACATTTTGCAAACACATAAAAGCCAGCTTATCGAGACGAGGCCGTTCCCACCCTGCTGCTGTGTGTGTACCACAGGACAACACACGCACACGCACACGCACACACACACAGTCCCTGTTGAAGCTGTCCCCCCCTCTTTCCCTTGCATAACAGGTAGTCACAGACATTTCCTCGTCCTGAGCGAGGATATCCTGGCGCCCGGCAGTCGCTGCCTGGCTCACTCAGGCCCGTGGACTCTGGGACCACGGCTAAATTTAGACCCCCCCCCCCTTCATGCCGCTCTGCCATAAAGATACCACCGCACACGACACTACACAACACTACACAACACTACACTACACTACACTACACTACACTACACTACACTACACTACACTCACATGTGAGCCTCACCTGCTCCGCCACCTCCTCCTCCTCCTCCTCCTCCTCCTCCTCCAGCTCCAGCTGTCCCAGCTCTCACGGAGGTGGATGGGCGAGTGTTGTCTTGAGGCTTAGCTAGAGAACGTCTCCATTCATCCCTCTATTCCAGGACGTGGTGCTGCAGCTCAGCCCTCCTCCTGGGCCCGGAGCGTGGGAACGCCGCGACTCCTCGTGGCCACAGGGTCCATCCCACGGCGCTGCCCGGCTGGAGGCGCTCTCTCCGCCGCTCCTATGTTGTCGTCTCCTCTTCCTTCTGCGCTGCGTTGCTTATTGCCCGGTCCTGACTCTTGTGTGTGTGTGTGGAGTGTGTGAGTGTGTGAGTGTGTGTGTGTGTGTGTGTGTGCAGCTGGATTCTCTGTTGGCAGTCGGTTTCTGTCCTTCAGCTCTTCACGACGCCTTCAGAAGAGTTCACATGCAACAAAGAGGATCTCTTGGATAGCTCGACGGTCTTCTCCTGGAGGAACCTCACCTGAACCGCCTGAACCACCTGAACCACAATCCTTCAACCTTCTGTTCTCGCCGTCGCTCGCTCTCGCTCTCTCTCCTCTCTCCTCCTCCTCTCCCTCGCTCACTGACTCTCTGCAGATCCTGAGGTCAGAGTTGAGCTGTGGGGGAGTTTCTGTTGCTCATAATCCAAGACGTCACTTCTCAGCAGCTTAGCAGATGGTCCTCCTTCACGGACACTTCACGCGCGTGTGCGTGTGTGTGTGTGTGTGTGTGTGTGCGTGCGTGTGTGTGTGTGTGTGTGTGTGTGTGTGCGTGTGTGTGTGTGTGTGTGTGTGAGAGAGAATGTCCAAAGACCCCCTCAGACGTCACGGTCCTGTACTCTTGTACTCTTTTGTCCGGAGCCCTGGGGGCGTCTCTCTCTCTCTCTCCTCAGCAACAGGATGTGTTTCCTGAGAGGGAAGAGGATGGAAGAGGCCAAATGTGGAGCTGTTCTTCTCGTCTTTCCTTCTTCTGTCCTGTGTGTGTCTCACTTTCATTTCCACGCTTGGTTTTCAGACCGTGTAGAGAAGATTTGGTCCAACGAGTGACCCTTTGTTCCCTCCATCTTCTCCATTCCCTTCATCCTCCATTCTCCATTCCTTCCATTCCTCCGTTCCCTGCTGGGCCCTAAAGATTTGGGGTATTTCCTGTTGCCCAACTTTAATAAACAGCCCACATCTGTATCAGCTAAAGCAGGAGGAGGGAGGAGGAGGAGGGAGGACAAATAGAGACCAGATGGCTGAGGAATCTCAAATCTGGAATAGAAGCAAAACAGGGGGGGGGGGGGTGTAGATATACGTCATCAAGACAAAAGGGAGAGAAAAGGAAATACAGAAGTAGAAAAGAAAAGCACGCCTCTCACATTGTGTTGGAGTCCTGCACACAGTGGTCTTTAATCTGTGTGTGTGTGTGTGTGTGTGTGTGTGTGTGTGTGTGGGGGGGGTCCTGGTGTACAGTACTAGAGGTCTGGAAGGGAGAAACCAGAGTTCATACATGTTCAGGACATATTGGTCAATAGTATGCGTGCTCAGGGTTCATGACTTCATCGTAACCCTCAAGTCAAACTGCCTCCCCGTGTGTAACAGTGACAGTGGTGTGTGTGTGTGTGTGTGTGACAGTCACACAACCCCCCGTCAACAGCTGTTCTCTCCCCCCTCAGCAAAGCGGTTTGGGAGAACATGGCCCGGATGTGCGTGAAGACGCGGCAGCTGGCCGTGGCGCACGTGTGTCTCGGGAACATGAGAACCGGGAGGGCGGCGTCGGCCCTGAAGGAGGCGGAGCTTGAGCCGGAGCCGGAAGCACAGGTGGCCATGTTGGCCGTTCAACTCGGGATGCTGGTGAGAAACTGAATAATGACACCGTCAGATGAGCAATAGATGAGTAATAGATGAGTAATAGATGAGCAATAGATGACTAATAGATGGACTAATAGAGTGACTTATAGATGAGTAATAGATGAGTAATAGATGAGTAATAGATGAGCAATAGATGACTAATATATGGACTAATAGAGTGACTTATAGATTGACCTGAGTTCATTTTTCTCGGCCAAATGTCCCTTAAAGAACATACAGATATCCTCATGTCATTCCTCGTCTTTATTCTGTAATTGTAGGGCTTTTGAAAGTTAGTTTGTGAGGGGACTTTCCCAGCCGCCCGGCGCTCATCTCCGTCTTCTTCTCCTCCGACAGGAGGACGCAGAGAAGCTGTACCGGGGCTGCCGGCGCTTCGACCTGCTGAACCACTTCTACCAGGCCTCCAGCCAATGGCAGCAGGCGCTGGACACGGCCGAGAGCCACGACCGCATCCACCTGCGCACCACCTACTACAACTACGCCAAGTACCTGGAGTCCATGGGCGACAGGACGCAGGCCCTCGTGTAGTAAGCACGCCGACCACGCCGACCACGCCGAGTTCTAGTTCTGTCGTTAAGTCAAAGTCAGTTTTATTTGTCAATTTTCATACGTGCAAACATACAGAAGATTGAAATTGCGTTTCTCTTCTGTGCAACATAAAGTGATTTGTGCAACATATAGACAACATGAAGTGAATAGACAACATAAAGTGCATGAACAATATAAAGTGCAACATAGTAAAAGAAGCAGTAAGGAGTGCGACTAAGCGCTCGCTGTGGTTCCAGCTACGAGAAGTCGGACACGCACCGGGTGGAGGTGCCCAGGATGCTGCAGGACGACACGCCGTCTCTGGAGGTCTACGTCAACAAAATGAAAGACAAGTAAGTCCTTCAGCCCCTGAGGAGCCGACTCAGTGGTCCTCATAGCTCACAGTGAGGTCCCCCCTCCTCTCCTCCAGGAGCATCTACAAGTGGTGGGCCCAGTACCTGGAGAGCCAGTCCGACATGGACTCGGCGCTGTGCTTCTACCAGAGCGCTCAGGACTTCCTCTCCCTGGTGCGGTGCACTGCTACTGGGCAACATCCAGAAGGTGATCTCGCTGTCCACGAGGACGGGTCTTCGTGTTTCTGAGGGTTAATACTGACATGTGAGAACGTGTTCATTCTCTCCGCCAGGCATCGGAGATAGCCAACGAGACGGGGGACGGGCGGCGTCCCAACACCTGGCCCGCCACTCACGAGGGCCACGCGATGACATCAAGCAGGCTGCACTTCACACGCGAGCCCAGGTTCCAATAACGCCATCCGGCTCTGTGGTAGAGAGTCAGGGTCACACACACACCGGGCTGGGCCTTCATCACGGGACTCAGGGCGGAGACTTCATCACCGGGACTCAGGGCGGAGCTTCATCACGGACTCAGGGCGGAGCTTCATCCACCGGGACTCAGGGGCTTCATCACTGGGACTCAGGGGCGGAGCTTCATCACCGGGACTCAGGGGCGGAGCTTCATCACCGATCTTCCCTTTCCCCGTGGATCTGGACGTACGTAAAGTAAACATATTGTCTAGCAGCCATTTCCCTAAAAGCCCAGTTCATCTTGTCCTGAGTAAAGTGAAGACGAGTTGTGGGCCTTCGTCTGAAGGTCCTCACAGTATTTGGCCTGATCTCTGGCGTTGGCCCGTCTCCCGTCTCCCCTCCCCCTGACCTCCCTGCCCTCTCTGACCTCCCTGACCTCTCTGACCTCTCTGACCTCCCTGACCTCCCTGACCTCCCTGACCTCTCTGACCTCTCTGACCTCCCTGACCTCCCTGACCTCCCTGACCTCTCTGACCTCTCTGACCTCCCTGACCTCCCTGACCTCCCTGACCTCTCTGACCTCTCTGATCTCCCTGACCTCCCTGCCCTCTCTGACCTCCCTGACCTCCCTGCCCTCTCTGACCTCTCTGACCTCCCTGCCCTCTCTGACCTCCCTGACCTCTCTGACCTCTCTGACCTCTCTGACCTCTACCAGAGAGCTTCTGGCCCCTGACCTGCAGCATCTGCATGTCTCTCTCTCCGTGACGTCGTGTTCGTCGTTTGTGAGACGGGAGGGAGCTCAGAGTCCACTTCAGGCTTTCTGAGGCTTGTTTTTGCTGCTGATGCAAACGACCCGATGCAGCGGCGCCGGTACTCACTGGCCAGCTGGAAGAGTGCAGCGATGGCCTCCTCCCACCACTGGGACTCCTGCGTGATGAAGGGCACCCCCATCAGGCCCAGCAGGAAGATCAGCTGCCCGGCCGTCAGCGCCACCGTGGCCATCAGGTTACAGGCCCGCATCATGTCGAACTGCACTGGAGGGACAGGGAGAGGAGTCATGTCACGCTCTCTGGGCTGCATGATAAGGTTAGCTCTGAATCTGAGGTCTGGATCTCTATGTTGTCATAAAGTTTACGCCTGGAGCGTGGGGACATGGGGAGTCTCTGGACCGGCAGAGTTCCCAAAATGTTTCCTGAATGGACTCTAGAGCAGCACTGGCTCAGCCTGAACCCTCTTCCACATCGCGTCAGCAACATGATGACATCACAAAGAGCATCGGCTTCAACACGAGTGACGTCTACATGACGGGCTGCACTGCAAAAATTAAAATCTAAGTAAAATTAAATATCTCAAATTAAGACAATCTATGCTTGTTTTTGGACTGACAAGATATTTCTTCTTACAGGCAGTTTTAATGTTGGAGCATTTCACTTGTTTTAAGAAATCTTGGCACGTCACATTTTCCTGTTCTGTTGGCAGATCATTTGACTTATTTCAAGTAATATTCCCTCATTTTATTACTTTTTTTCCTTGTTTTTTTAGGCTGAATCTTCGCAGTGTGGCTGCCATGTGCAGGTGTGGACGCCGTGACATCACACTGCCAGGCACCGGGCTGCGGCGGTTTATTTGTATTCTATATTTATATTCTCTGGGTTTTGACTTCTTGCTCCTCCTCTGATCAGAAGCTGAAGAGCTTTTCCTTCTAGAGCATCAACCGTCTGACGAGGAGGAGACGGGACACTTTCACGTCTGCAGACATCTTTCTTTCTTTGAGAAAGCAGACATGAAAAACATTGTTAACTTGCACTTCAGTGAAAAGAGTCCCGTAATAACTCACGCTTGACCGTGCTGCGGGACTCCTGGTACCCGAAGTAGTCGGCGCCCCATCCCAGGCCCTCGCAGGGCCGCGGCGCCGCCGGCCCCTTCGCGCCGGCCGGCGGCTCGGCGCGCTCCCCCCCGGCGGGACACATCCTCCACAGCCCCACGCTCCGCCGCCGCCCGTCGTCCAGCGCCTGCAGCACCCAGCTGGGCGTGAAGGCCGCCATGTTGTTCAGCACCAGCGCCAGCAGCGCCACGGCCACCGCCGCCGCCACCAGCCGCTGCACCGCCATGCGGCGCCGGGCCGACGCCACCTCGGCCCCCCGGTCCCCGGCGGCGTCCCGCCCGCTGCCTCGCCTCTCCTCCGGGGCAGGAGCAGCGCTCTGGGCCCCCTGGCTCCTCTGCTCCGCCACCTCCTCCTCCTCCTCCTCCTCCTCCTCCTCCAGCTCCAGCTGTCCCAGCTCTCACGGAGGTGGATGGGCGAGTGTTGTCTTGAGGCTTAGCTAGAGAACGTCTCCATTCATCCTCATTCAGGACGTGGGTGCTGCAGCTCCTCAGCCCTCCTCCTCGGCCCGGAGCGTGGGAACGCCGCGGTGACTCCTCGTGGCCACGGGGTCCATCCCACGGCGCCGCCCGGCTGGAGGCGCTCTCTCTCCGCCGCTCCTATGTTGTCGTCTCCTCTTCCTTCTGCGCTGCGTTGCTTATTGCCCGGGTCTGACTCGTGTGTGTGTGTGTGTGAGTGTGTGAGTGTGTGTGTGTGTGTGTGTGTGCAGCTGGATTCTCTGTTGGCAGTCGGTTTCTGTCCTTCAGCTCTTCACGACGCCTTCAGAAGAGTTCACATGCAACAAAGAGGATCTCTTGGATAGCTCGACTGGTCTTCTCCTGGAGGAACCTCACCTGAACCGCCTGAACCACCTGAACCACAATCCTTCAACCTTCTGCTTCTCGCCGTCGCTCGCTCTCTCTCTCTCCCTCTCTCCCTCTCTCCCTCTCCCTCGCTCACTGACTCTCTGCAGATCCTGGAGGTCAGAGTTGAGCTGTGGGGGAGTTTCTGTTGCTCATAATCCAAGACGTCACTTCTCAGCAGCTTCCAGCAGACGGTCCTCCTTCACGGACACTTCACGCGCGTGTGCGTGTGTGTGTGTGTGTGTGTGTGTGTGTGTGTGTGTGTGTGTGTGTGTGTGTGTGTGTGTGTGTGTGTGTGTGTGTGAGAGAGAATGTCCAAAGACCCCCTCAGACGTCACGGTCCTGTACTCTTGTACTCTTTTGTCCGGAGCCCTGGGGGCGTCTCTCTCTCTCTCTCTCTCTCTCTCTCTCTCTCTCTCAGCAACAGGATGTGTTTCCTGAGAGGGAAGAGGATGGAAGAGGCCAAATGTGGAGCTGCTCCTTCTCGTCTTTCCTTCTTCTGTCCTGTGTGTGTCTCACTTTCATTTCCACGCTTGGTTTTCTGTGACCGTGTAGAGAAGATTTGGTCCAACGAGTGACCCTTTGTTCCCTCCATCTTCTCCATTCCCTTCATCCCCTCCATTCTCTCCATTCCTTCCATTCCCTCCGTTTCCCCGCTGGGCCCCTAAAGATTTGGGGTATTTCCTGTTGCCCAACTTTAATAAACAGCCCACATCTGTATCAGCTAAAGCAGGAGGAGGGAGGAGGAGGAGGGAGGACCAAAATAGAGACCAGATGGCTGAGGAATCTCAAATCTGGAATAGAAGCAAAACAGGGGGGGGGGGGGTGTAGATATACGTCATCAAGACAAAAGGGAGAGAAAAGGAAATACAGAAGTAGAAAAGAAAAGCACGCCTCTCACATTGTGTTGGAGTCCTGCACACAGTGGTCTTTAATCTGTGTGTGTGTGTGTGTGTGTGTGTGTGTGTGTGTGTGTGTGTGGGGGGGGGGGGGTCCTGGTGTACAGTACTAGAGGTCTGGAAGGGAGAAACCAGAGTTCATACATGTTCAGGACATATTGGTCACTAGTATGCGTGCTCAGGGTTCATGACTTCATCGTAACCCTCAAGTCAAACTGCCTCCCCGTGTGTAACAGTGACAGTGTGTGTGTGTGTGTGTGTGTGTGACAGTCACACAACCCCCCCGTCAACAGCTGTTCTCTCCCCCCTCAGCAAAGCGGTTTGGGAGAACATGGCCCGGATGTGCGTGAAGACGCGGCAGCTGGCCGTGGCGCACGTGTGTCTCGGGAACATGAGAACCGGGAGGGCGGCGGCGGCCCTGAAGGAGGCGGAGCTTGAGCCGGAGCCGGAAGCACAGGTGGCCATGTTGGCCGTTCAACTCGGGATGCTGGTGAGAAACTGAATAATGACACCGTCAGATGAGCAATAGATGAGTAATAGATGAGTAATAGATGAGCAATAGATGACTAATAGATGGACTAATAGAGTGACTTATAGATGAGTAATAGATGAGTAATAGATGAGTAATAGATGAGCAATAGATGACTAATAGATGGACTAATAGAGTGACTTATAGATTGACCTGAGTTCATTTTTCTCGGCCAAATGTCCCTTAAAGAACATACAGATATCCTCATGTCATTCCTCGTCTTTATTCTGTAATTGTAGGGCTTTTGAAAGTTAGTTTGTGAGGGGACTTTCCCAGCCGCCCGGCGCTCATCTCCGTCTTCTTCTCCTCCGACAGGAGGACGCAGAGAAGCTGTACCGGGGCTGCCGGCGCTTCGACCTGCTGAACCACTTCTACCAGGCCTCCAGCCAATGGCAGCAGGCGCTGGACACGGCCGAGAGCCACGACCGCATCCACCTGCGCACCACCTACTACAACTACGCCAAGTACCTGGAGTCCATGGGCGACAGGACGCAGGCCCTCGTGTAGTAAGCACGCCGACCACGCCGACCACGCCGAGTTCTAGTTCTGTCGTTAAGTCAAAGTCAGTTTTATTTGTCAATTTTCATACGTGCAAACATACAGAAGATTGAAATTGCGGTTCTCTTCTGTGCAACATAAAGTGATTTGTGCAACATATAGACAACATGAAGTGAATAGACAACATAAAGTGCATGAACAATATAAAGTGCAACATAGTAAAAGAAGCAGTAAGGAGTGCGACTAAGCGCTCGCTGTGGTTCCAGCTACGAGAAGTCGGACACGCACCGGGTGGAGGTGCCCAGGATGC
>CM070105.1:18532015-18567015 GCA_036178185.1 Liparis tanakae | reverse complement strand
ATCAAGTTTGAGGATTTCCACCATGAGGAGTTGGGGAGAGCCCCAGCAGAGCAGGGGGAGGCACAGCTGGCGACAGGAACGCACTGGCTATCGGAGCGACAGGGTCCATCAGCAGATGGAATCCTCCATCAGATGCCTCCTATGCCAGATCTCATGAGGTCATGATATTTGACCCCTGAACGAGTTAGTAGAAGGTGATGAAGAGGGAGAGATGAAGATTTAGGGAGATGTGAAAGAGAGATGAAGATTCCAAGATAGGAGAAAGAAGGAGCTATAAGCAGCTGTAAGCCTATTCCAGCCTATACAGCTATAACAGTATACCAGCATAACCAGCCCTGACACAGCTGCAAGAGTGATTCAGCCCCACTTCAGTCTACTACAGGAATCTGCTGTCAGTCTGAAGAATGATGTGGATACTGTGGCCACCTCCCGGACTGAAGCTTGATAATATAAGGTTCCAGCTTGAGAACTTCATATTTAAAGGCTCTGGCTCCCATTTTACATCGAGCTCGGTACAAGTGGCTCCCGTTTTTAGTTATTTATATGATGGCAGGCTTCTTTAAGGCTTTGGAATCTTGATACTAAAGGACTTTGATTTAAGATTTTGCAGGGAGAGATAAGTTTGCAGGAGTGATGAGAAAAAGAATCTTTTTTCAGTGAGGAAGTGGTAGTGCAGAGCTTCTCTGATTTTTGCAGGGTCGTAGAGGATGTATTCTCTTGCATCTGCTTAGTTTTAGTAAGGGCCGAGCTGCAGCATTCCTGAATCAACTGGAACGACCTAAGAGATTTTTTAGTCTCAAACCATTTTAAGGAGAACCACTAGATGTGCCTCTTTTTGAGCAAGATGCAGCTTTTCTTTGCAATATTACGAGAGTGGATGTGCCTGATTTAAGATTTGATTTATGTGGGAGTTAAAGGACAAGTTTTTGCGAAGATAACGCCGTAGAAGGTGCATGACCGAGTTGAGATAACAGAGAGATTCTTTCTACGAGGTGCCCAGGGTCGAGTAGAATTACTTCGGGATCAGGGTCAGTTTAGATAATTGTTGATGCTTGTCATGCTCAGGGCCATGTAGAATTACTTGGTTTGTTATGTTTTTAACATCAAGAGATTGCGGTTTTCATCCATGTTTTAATGTCACTAGACATGCTTGAATTTTAGTGAGTATATTTTGGAAAGGTTATTCGATGAAGCCAAATAGGCGTATGCTGTAAATACAATGAAAAGGTAGCATGAATTCTGTATAATATTGCCCAAAGGAAGCAAATATACACAAATCGTTTGAGGTCGACTTTCTAACCTTGATTAGAGGCATAGGATTAGTTAAATACTGTCATTGAGGCTTCATCGTTTACAAATACAAACTTCAATCGATCTGATAAATAAGAATGTAATGCACAGCACTGGTACAATGGTGTGTCAGTAGAGAGAGTCTCTCCTCGTCTGCTGTTAGAAAGAGTGGTGTACAATGCAGCACTAGAGTCTCTTCGTGCAGTACAGAGAGGAGTCCTTGATCTTAACTAATTTTCTAAAGTGATTCTGATGTACTACCAGTGCTTAAAACTCTTAAGTAAAATCTTCTCACTGACTTAAGGTCTTACAAATCAACTATTCTGATGTAGAAAAGTCCCGCAGAACTGGAAGGCTTTTCAGGAGAGGGTTATCTACAGCCCAAAGGGGAGGGAAGAGATGGGTCTGTAGTTAGGAAAAGGATAATATCCAGAGTGGAGCTGCTACCAAGAGGTTTTAATTACAGCTACAAAGAGCTAATGGTAGTCGGCAAGAGTTAACAAAGCTGCCAATAATAGTAGAAACCATCCAATTAGGTATTGGTCATAGTTTAAGAGAGACAAGTAAAGGATAGGGTCCAAGAGACAGGTGGGGGTTTCAAAGCCATTCCACTTGAGGACAGATTGGCACTGGTTAAGGGCAAGATTATTAATCTTGTCCCTAATAGTTAAAATCTTCTCATTGAAGGAGTTCATAAAGTCATTACTCCTGAGGTCTATAGGAATACTGGGCTCCACAGAGCTGTGACTCTCTGTCAGCCTGGCTACAGTGCTAAAGAGAAACCTGGGGTTGTTCTTATTCTTCTCTATTACTGATGAGTAATATTCTGCTCTGGCATTGCGGAGGGCCTTCTTATAAGTTTTAAGACTATCTCGCCAAACTAAGCGGATTCTTCCCGATTAGTTGAACGCCAAATGCTTTCAAGCTTTCGTGACGCTTGCTTTAATGTGGGTCTGAGGGTTATACCAGGAGCAAACATTCTCTTCCTCACTGTCTTCTTCTTCAGAGGGGCTATCGAGTCCAGTGTCATTCTCAGTGAGCCTGTGGCACTATCAACAAGATGATCAATCTGGGACGGACTAAAGTTAGACCAGGAGTCCTCTGTTATATTGAGACATGGTATTGAATCAAGTGCAGAATGAATCGCTTCTTTAAATTTAGCTACAGCACTGTCAGTTAGACATCTGGTGTAGAAACTTTTGACTAGCGTGTACACCGTAGTATAAACTCAAAAGTTATAAGGCTGTGGTCTGACAGAAGAGGATTCTGTGGGAAGACCTTCAAATGCTCAATGTCAACGCCATATGTAAGAACAAGATCAAGCGTGGGCCAAAGCTGTGAGTGGGTTTCTGTACTCTCTGACGAAAGCCGATCGAGTCCAACAATGAGATGAATGCAGTACCTAGGCCATCATTATCAACATCCACATGAATATTAAAATCTCCTACAATAATAACTTTATCAGTTTTAAGAACCAAACTTGATATAAATTCTGAAAATTCTGATATAAACTCTGAATATGGACCGGGTGGCCGGTACAGAATCACAAATAGAATCGGCTGTAATGTTTTCCAGGTTGGATGTGAAAGACTAAGAACAAGGGCTTTCAAATGAGTCGTAATTTAATTTAGGTTTAGGATTTATTAAAAGGCTCGAGTCAAAGATGGCTGCTACTCCACCTCCTCGACCGGTGTCTCGAGGAATGTGAGTATTAACATGACTTGGAGGAGTCGACTCATTTAGGCAGACATATGCTTCATGGCGCAGCCAGGTTTCAGTTAGACAACATAAATCAATGTGATTATCTGTGATTAAATCATTTAGTAACACAGCTTTAGATGACAGAGATCTAATATTTAGGAGACCACATTTAATAGTCCTGTTTTGTTGCACTGCTGAAATAATGGTGTTAACTTGTATAAGGTTATTGTACGACTCCTCTTGTGTTTACTTTAGATTTATTTAATTTAAGTGGCGGACAGACACAGTCTTCACAGTCTCTATTCTAGAGTAATGGATGGGTAACTGCTTGACAAGAAGAGCAGAGAAGTGTGTTAAACTACAACTCTGCTCTTCCTGATCTGAACCCCGGATTGTCATGGATTAGGTCCGGTGATCAACGTGGTCATATTCGCAGAAATGAGACGCGCTCCTTCCAACGTGGGATGGACGCCGTCCCTCCTCATCAGATCAGGTTTTCCCCAGAAAGTCTTCCAGTTGTCTACGTAGCCCACCTTATTCGCTGGGCACCACTCTGACAGCCCGCGGTTGAAACACGTCATACGGCTATATAATTCGTCAGTTTTCAAATTTGGGAGAGGCCAGAGAAAATTACGGTGTCCGACAACGTCTTGGCATAAGCACACACCGATTCCACATTCATTTTACTGACTTCCGACCCACGGCTCCACCGGCATGTATTACAATCTGACTGTACCTACGCTCATCCTTAGCCAGCAGCTTCAAACAAGACTCCACGTCGCCCGCTCTGGCCCCCGGGAGGCACACAGTATATATATATATATAAATATATATACAGTATATATATATTTATATATGTATCTGTATATATATTATATATTTATACAGTATATATATATACAGATATACATATATTTATACAATATAAATATATTTTTATATACATATATATGTATATATATATATATGTATGTGTATATATACAGATATACATATATTTATATAATATATATATATATATATATATATATATATATATATATATATATATATAATGTGTGTGTATATATACACATATATTCACCCCTTAATGATTAATTGTATATATTCTTTACCAGGCCATGCGGGCGCTCCTCAAGTCCGGCGACACGGAGAAGATCGTGTTCTTCGCCAGTGTTTGCCGTCAGAAGGATCTTTTCATCATGGCCGCCAACTACCTCCAGTCTCTGGACTGGCGCAAAAACCCCGAGATCCTGAAGACGATCATCGGGTTCTACACCAAGGGCCGGGCGCCAGACCTGCTGGCCGGCTTCTATGAAGCCTGTGCACAGGTAGAGCGTCACCTGACGCATCAGAGGCCGTCATGGCGTCTGTTACGGGAACTTATGGTCTGGTTATGACATCATGCATTCTGAAAGGAACCTTTTACCTTTAAAGCTATATATATATATAATGATAATGTAAAGTTGTTATTACTGTTATTACGGCCCGATCACTGAATTATTCAGAGGACCTTTTTTCTTAAAATGTTTGTTGTTATTAATTAGATTTGCGGTCAGAACAATCAAAAGACTAGTTCTAAAGCTTTGATGTGTCATCAACAACGTGGATGTGGTGTGGAGACAACAACAACAACAGCCCCCCCCCCCCCGTTGTCACCTTTTTCACCCTCATGAGTTTGCAGGTATGTTAATAGAGAGTCATCATTTTAAAACATGCGTCCCCTCAGGTGGAGATCGATGATTACCAGAACTACGAGAAGGCTCTGGACGCTCTGACCGAGGCGTTCAAGTGCCTCTCCAGAGCGCAGGACACCGGGCAACAGGAAGGGAGGCTGGCCGACCTGCAGCATCGCGTAGCGCTCATCAAGAAGTTTGTCCACGCACGCAGGTAACAACACAACAAGACACACAACACAACACAACATATACAACATATACGTTGTTTCATTGTTCTCCTCTGACCGTGACCTTTGACCTGCAGCTTGTTTCATTGTTCCCCTCTGACCGTGACCTTTGACCTGCAGCTTGTTTCATTGTTCCCCTCTGACCGTGACCTTTGACCTGCAGCTTGTTTCATTGTTCCCCTCTGACCGTGACCTTTGACCTGCAGCCTGTACCCTGAGGACCCCGGTGCGGCGGTGCAGCTGTGTGAGTCCTTGCTGGAGGAGCCGGAGTTGGACCCGGCGGTCCGGACCGGAGACGCGTTTGGGTTCCTGGTGGAGCATCACTGTCAGCAGGGAGACTTCCCACAGGTGACGTCATTTATGAATGAAGCTCCGCCTCCTGTCGGGTAGTTTTAAACCAGGTGATGCCCCCCCCCCCCCCCCCCCCTGCAGGCGTCCCGTCGGCTGCAGCAGCTGCAGCGGCTGCTGCCGGCCCAGAGCGTGAAGCTGTACGTGAGCCCGGCCAGCCTGCAGGCCCTGCAGAGGGAGGGGGGCGTGGCCCTGGACCGGGGGCCGGGCCGCCGGCGCAGCCTGAAGGAGGAGGAGGAAGAGGAGGAGGAAGAGGAGGAGGTGGAGGAGGACTTACCTGTGTCCTGAGTCACACTCGGGGTTTCTTCTTTTTTAAACAATATAATATATTTTCATATATTTGGATTCTTTGTAGATGAAGAATTCATATTTTGTGTCTGAACTTTCTCAGACCGGAAACGACTGTGACCAAAAAAACATTGTTTGTCAAAGGAGCGCAGCCACAGGTGTGATCAGCCACAGGTGTGATCAGTCACAGGTGTGATCAGCCACAGGTGTGATCAGTCACAGGTGTGATCAGCCACAGGTGTGATCAGTCACAGGTGTGATCAGTCACAGGTGTGATCAGCCACAGGTGTGATCAGCCACAGGTGTGATCAGCCACAGGTGTGATCAGCCACAGGTGTGATCAGTCACAGGTGTGATCAGCCACAGGTGTGATCAGCCACAGGTGTGATCAGCCACAGGTGTGATCAGCCACAGGTGTGATCAGTCACAGGTGTGATCAGTCACAGGTGTGATCAGCCACAGGTGTGATCAGTCACAGGTGTGATCAGTCACAGGTGTGATCAGTCACAGGTGTGATCAGTCACAGGTGAGATGATCACCGTTGCGGTGAAGAGGTGGGGGGGAACGCTGCACCAGGAGTTTATCTCATAAATCTTCCTAAATTGTCATCTTTGAACAATCTTTCCAGTAAAGGCAGACGCAGTGAATTCAGATGAATCTTCACACTATTTAAAAATGTTTTTTAATCCTTGAATTGTATGATCTGAATCCTCATTAATTTGACAGACTTGATAAACAGACCTTCGGGCTGAGTGTATGGTCTCAGTGTCTCTGAGTGGGCTGTGTCTTAGGTCTGATTATGTTTACATGCATTTAGATAAATGTATTTTGTATTCAAATATTGTCTCGAGTCTCCTCAGTGTCGACATTCAGATCTTTGTGAAGCGTTTAGCAGATATTTTTCATAACTTGTGAGAGTTACAATTGTTCCTATACATAGAAAACATACTATAATAAAACATGTTTCTAATTAAATGTCACCGTATGTCTTAATACTGTTTCATCTCAGTAGTGGTGTTCATCTTCATCTTCATCTTCATCTTCACACGTTTGTTCTGAGCGGCCATCGACCATCAGGTCCGTGAAGCTCATCATCTGAACCTCATGTTTCAGTGACACGTGGACAATCAACCGGTCGGGTTTCATCTTGGCCAGCAGGTGGCGCTGCTCTCCCAGACATCTCCGGCCCCAGGCCTCTGGACGAGGCTCCAACTGTCCTTCAAGATGTTCAGGCAACACAAATAAATCCCTCCAGCAATAAGAGAGTCTGAGGAGCGGCTCGCGTCTCGTTGGCATGACGACGGCGACGATTTAAAATAAAGTACGCAAGGAAAAAAGTGTCCACACCTTGTGTTTGTTCCGTGTGGAGGAGCCATGGCGACTCTGTTGGTGGATACGGGGCCTCCGCCACGTAGAGCGGCGGGTAGACGGTGAGTAGAGATGGACGAGCACGACCTCCACGACACTTCACTCGACCTTCAGGAGCGACCTGAAGAACAGGTGAGTCAACGCTGAGAGTCTTCAGTGCTGAAGGACAGCTGTGTGTGTGTGTGTGTGTGTGTGTGTGTGTGTGTGTGTGTGTGTGTGTGTGTGTGTGTGTGTGTGTGTGTGTGTGTGTGTGTGTGTGTGTGTGTGTGTGTGTGTGTGTGTACCGGTGTGACTGAAGTACGACGCTTTGAGAAGAACAACGGCCACAAAGCCAGAGCTCCGAGGGGCCGACCCCGAGGGCTGCTGGGCCATCGTCACGTGACCAGAGAGGAGCCGTCACGTGACCTGAGAGGAGCCGTCACGTGACCAGAGAGGAGCCGTCACGTGACCAGAGAGGAGCCGTCACGTGACCTGAGAGGAGCCGTCACGTGACCTGAGAGGAGCCGTCATGAAGCCTCTCTGCTCTCCTCCCCAGCTGCAGCTGCGTGAGCAGAATGAACGCCTCTCCACCAAAGTGGGCTACCTGGAGAGCAGACTGGGCTACCTGGCCGCCTCCAACACGGACCTGTCCTGCAGGCTGGTCCAGAGCGAAGAGGGCAAACTGCAGGTAGAGTCCCCGAGCCGCGGAGCAGGTGTGCACCGCGGCGTCCGCCAATCATACGTCAAACGTCTGAACCTCCAGCTGTCGAAGGAGCTGGTGGAGGAGAAGATCCAGACCAACCGGCTGAGGGAGCAGCTTGCAGAGGAGACGTTCGAGCTGAAGAACAAGGTCAGCGTTTGGGTCGTCGGGGGGGAGGTGTTTGTGTTGTCACGGTGAAGCTCCAGGAGGAGGAGGTGTTTCTGTCCTCACGGTGAAGCTCCAGGAGGAGGAGGTGTTTCTGTCCTCACGGTGAAGCTCCAGGAGGAGGAGGTGTTTCTGTCCTCTCGGTGAAGCTCCAGGAGGAGGAGGTGTTCCTCGAGGGATCCTGGGGAAGCGTTTCCTCTGAGGTCACGTGGCGTCTCACAGGTGACCCTGAGCCTCGGAGCCCTGCTGTCCTTTCTGTAGCTGCTGACCCAGGCCGGTGTTCTGACCCAGCTGGAGATGCAACGAGACAACTTGTCCCGGGAGCTCCAGTCCTCCGAGGCGCTTCTGAAGATGGGCGAGCAGAGCGGGCGCTCCCTGAGCGAGGAGCACGCCGCGCTGAGGGACAGCTACCGCTCTCTGGCCGAGGCCCACGGCGAGGAGCTGGCCCAGAGCGGCCGGCTGGGCGCCGAGCTGCTGGCGCTGGCCCAGGCGCAGGACCAGCTGCGCAGCCGGCTGCAGGAGCAGCAGCAGAGCGAGAAGACGAGCAGCCGGGACCTTCACCGGGAGCTGGACAGGGTGAAGCTCTTCATCAGCCGCATGGAGCACAGCGGAGTCAAGGTGAGAGCCGGGGGCTCGTCTTCATCAGGGCCGAAGGGATATTTATTGATGGATTTACTTTTTCAGGGCTTTTTGTTGGAGTTAAAGCAGCAGAATCAAAATGAGGCATTTTATATGACCTGTTTTTTGGGAGAAATAAACACAGATTATGTCCAGAATCAGAATCAGAATCAGAATGTTGTTTATTGCCAAGTAGGTTTACACCTACCTGGAATTTCTTCTGGTGTATAAGGTGCATACAGAACATACAAACACAAAAGGTACTGCACAATCACAGTAAGTACCACAAAATACAAAATACAATCACAATATGTACAAACAAAAATAGGGCAGGAGTGCAAAAGTGAATGTGCAATAATCATGTCCATCCAACATACACGTATTTTTGTTTCTTCACATTTATATTGCAAATTAATTCACTGTATTTTTCCATAAGCAAGACAAAAATGTTCAGACAGAGCCATGTTGTGCACTACACTAATGGGGTTTATTAAAAGAAATTATACTTAATATTTTATTTAGGTATTTTTACAGAAATACAACCTTCAAAAGTAAGAATGCATAATACATAATAATAAAGAAATAAAGAATTTAACCATGCATCTGGCCAAGAGGGGCCATAAGGAAACACAACAAATATATATATATATATATATATTTTTTTTTTTCTTCTTTTTAAAAAAAATAATATTTTGAAGGCAAGAAAAGACCGTTCTTATTAGCCTTTCCTTTTGGGTTTAACTTAATCTTTCATTTTATTGGGTTTAACTTAATCTTTCATTTTAAATTGTACACTTTGTACACTTGTCATTGTTTCTGTTTGTATTTTTTAACATGATGTTAAAGCGACACTACGTAACTTTCCCCCTGTAGCGCCCCCTTCAGGTATCTAACGTCTGGTCTCGGGCCATATATGGCTCTTCCGGCTCGTCTGCTCCCAGCTGATCGCGACCGGGCAAGGCTGATCAGCACAGTGTGTTGATCAGCCGCTGCCCGGTGTTCTCCACACAGCATGTCACTCCGTCTCTACGAGTCTCGGAGACAATAAAGAGTCCCCTGAGAGGAGGACTGCACTATAAGACGTTGCGTAAAGCTGCCAGACAGCAAGTTGAACTACTTCCGCCGGAAGTACCGGGTCGGTCCCAACATCTCACATTCAGCAGTATTCAGCCCCCAGACCCCGATGGAGGAGGAGGAGGAGGAGGAGGAGGAGGAGGAGGAGGAGACATCAACATATTAAAAGTCTTTGTAGCGGCACCATTTTATTCAAGCTGTTATTTTAAGGTGGAAAAGTGACATAGTGGGGCTTTAAGTTGTTATTAACTGTAACATTGTGTGTGTGTGTGTGTGTGTGTGTGTGTGTGTGTGTGTGTGTGTGTGTGTGTGTGTGTGTGTGTGTGTGTGTGTGTGTGTGTGTGTGTGTGTGTGTGTGTGTGTGTGTGTGTGTGTGTGCAGCTTGAGGATCTGGCAGCTTTGGACAAAGGGCAAAAGAACATGGAAACAACTGTGAGTTTTGAGTTCTGTGGAGCAGCGCCCAGCACCGAGTGTTACGGGCGTCAGTGAACTCACCACGAGGTTCCTCTCACAGCTGCTGGGGAACCAGGAGGAGATCAAAGACATGCTGCAGAAGATGAAGAGGAGCTACGAGGAGCAGCAGAAGAAGCTGGAGCACAAAGTGTGAGGGCCGCCGCGTGTTTGTGAGGAGACGTCATCAAACAGAACAACTCTCCTCAGGGAGGACGGTGTCGTCACGTCGGCCTCCGGACCCTTCTTGGGTTTTCTGTTCACTTGCTGAGGGATGTGGTCTCTGCTCTGGTCCTGGGATGTGGTCTCTGGTCCTGTGAGGTGGTCTCTGGATGTGGTCTCTGGATGTGGTCTCTGGTCTCTCCTGTTGCTGAGCCTGTGTTTGATTCTCAGGGTGTCGATGGCCAAAGAGCATCAGGAGAACAAGAGGCTCCTCCAGCAGCAGCTCTCGGAGCAGAGAGCGGTGAGTGGACAACCCGTCCCACAGAGCGTCCTCTGGAGGAGCGTTCCCTCTGGTGATCAGACCTGTGATCCCTGGAGGAGCGTTCCCTCTGGTGATCAGACCTGTGATCCCTGGAGGAGCGTTCCCTCTGGTGATCAGACCTGTGATCCCTGGAGGAGCGTTCCCTTGCTGAGAACGTGTCGATCCCACCGGCCTCTCATTCCTCCTCAGGCCCTGAGGTGCTGCCAGAGCCGAGTGAAGGAGGCGGAGGAGGAGAACTCGAAGCTGCAGCTGCACCTCAAGGAGCTGAACGAGGAGTACCGGGCGAGGCTGCTGTGCTACCTCCGGGATCTGGCCGTGAGTAGCAGCGCTCGGCGCCGCCCCGCGGCTCCACGCGTGACCACGGCGCCCCGCGGCTCCACGCGTGACCACGTCGCCTCTGCTCCAGGAGTACGTGGACGGAGCTGCCGGCCGCTCAGAGGCCTCTGGGGCGAGGGCCCACCTGGACGGCATGCTGCAGGAGGTCCGCTCCTCCTACCGGCTCCGGGAGCAGCAGCTGGCCCACGCCGCGCGCTCCTACAGGAGGAGGCTGCAGGCGCTCGCCAAGACCCACGAGGCGCTGCTCACGGCCTACGGGTGAGGCGCCCTGTGTGGACGTCAGTACGCGTGTTTTATGTCTTTCTGTTGTTTAGTCCTCATCAAAAACACGCTGCTGAAAGCTGCTCCTCGTCTCAGGCCGTGTGGAAGGTGGACCTCATGAGCGCCAGACGGATTTAAATGTCTGATCATCTCATTTAGGGCCTGAGGAAGATACTGTTGTCCTTTTTAATATGAAAATTATCAAATACCCAAAAACTATTCACACAATCCCAGTCGACCGTAACGAGGAGCGGCCCGTTGACCTTTGACCTTCAGGGCTCAGAGGGACCAGATCCTCAGCCAAACGGGGTGCGGTCTGGACCCCGGACCCCCCGGAGCCAGCTTCAGCCTGGAGCCCGGAGAGGAGCCTGAGGAGCAGCTCCAGCAGCTCCACCAGCTCCACCAGCTCCGCCCGGACGGGGCGCGGCCGGAGCGTCGGCCGCAGGCGGCCGGGAAGCAGGGTGCACAAAAGAAAGATGGCTGCTTTGAAGTGAGCCGTGAGCCTTTGTTCCCTGATGTCGACCGGTGTTTGATCTGAGGGGATTCTGTTCTGTGTCCATTCTTCTCCTATGAAGGCAAACACTGTGTGTTAGGTGTGTGTGTGTGTGTGTGTGTGTGTGTGTGTGTGTGTGTGTGTGTGGGGGGGGGGGGGTCTGTCTTGTGACAACAAGAAGACGTTCCTGTTGCAGGTCGGGTAGCGGAGCTGATGATGGTTGCCATGCAGTCAGAGACCTGGTGGTTGTCATGGGGACCGCTGCAGCCGGAGATACAGTCATTTAAACGCCATGACGACGTCACCGCGGCAACAAGCGTCTGAGCGTAGAGCCAGACGTTGTTTTGATCTTTCTAAACCAGATTTATTGTGTTCATAACCGACCATCAGCGGGAATGAAGGAGAGCTTCAGATACGAGTGATAAACAGAGTTGTTCTCTTCTCAGGAAAATGTTGCTGATTATGTTGATCACTTTAAATGTTCCTCACCATCCCCTCATCATTCATGTGTTCATGTTCGTGTGTTCATGTGTTCATGTTCATTTGTTCGTGTGTTTGTGTGTTCATGTTCATTTGTTCGTGTGTTCATGTGTTCATGTTTGTGTGTTCATGTGTTCATGTGTTAATGTTCATTTGTTCATGTGTTCATGTTCATTTGTTCATGTGTTCATGTTCGTGTGTTCATGTGTTCATGTGTTCATGTTCATTTGTTCATGTGTTCATGTTCGTGTGTTCATGTGTTCATGTTCATTTGTTCATGTGTTCATGTGTTCATGTTCATTTGTTCATGTGTTCATGTTCGTGTGTTCGTGTGTTTGTTTGTGTGTTCATGTGTTTGTGTGTTCATGTGTTCATGTGTTCATGTTCGTTTGTTCATGTGTTCATGTGTTCATTTGTTCATGTGTTAATGTTCATTTGTTTGTGTGTTCATGTGTTCATTTGTTCGTGTGTTCATGTGTTCGTGTGTTCATGTGTTCATGTTCATTTGTTTGTGTGTTCATGTGTTCGTGTGTTCATGTGTTCATGTGTTCATGTTCATTTGTTTGTGTGTTCATGTGTTCGTGTGTTCATGTGTTCATGTGTTCATGTTCATTTGTTCGTGTGTTTGTGTGTTCATGTTCATTTGTTCGTGTGTTTGTGTGTTCATGTTCATTTGTTCGTGTGTTCATGTGTTCATGTTTGTGTGTTCATGTGTTCATGTGTTCATGTTCATTTGTTCATGTGTTCATGTTCATTTGTTCATGTGTTCATGTTCGTGTGTTCATGTGTTCATGTTCATTTGTTCATGTGTTCATGTTCATTTGTTCATGTGTTCATGTTCGTGTGTTCATGTGTTCATGTTCATTTGTTCATGTGTTCATGTTCGTGTGTTCATGTGTTCATGTTCATTTGTTCATGTGTTCATGTGTTCATGTTCATTTGTTCATGTGTTCATGTTCGTGTGTTTGTGTGTTTGTGTTTGTGTGTTCATGTGTTCGTGTGTTCATGTGTTCATGTGTTCATGTTCGTTTGTTCATGTGTTCATGTGTTCATGTGTTCATTTGTTCATGTGTTAATGTTCATTTGTTTGTGTGTTCATGTGTTCATTTGTTCGTGTGTTCATGTGTTCGTGTGTTCATGTTCATTTGTTTGTGTGTTCATGTGTTCGTGTGTTCATGTGTTCATGTGTTCATGTTCATTTGTTTGTGTTCATGTGTTCGTGTGTTTGTGTGTTCATGTGTTCATGTTCATTTGTTTGTGTGTTCATGTGTTCGTGTGTTTGTGTGTTTGTGTGTTCATGTGTTCATGTGTTCATGTTCATGTGTTCATGTTCATGTGTTCATGTGTTCATTTGTTCGTGTTTGTGTGTTCATGTGTTCATGTGTTCATGTTCATGTGTTCATGTTCATGTGTTCATTTGTTCGTGTTTGTGTGTTCATGTGTTCATGTGTTCATGTTCATTTGTTTGTGTGTTCATGTGTTCGTGTGTTTGTGTGTTTGTGTGTTCATGTGTTCATGTTCATGTGTTCATTTGTTCGTGTTCATGTGTTCATGTGTTCATGTGTTCGTGTGTTCATGTGTTCATGTTCATGTGTTCATGTGTTCATTTGTTCGTGTTCATGTGTTCATGTTCATGTGTTCATTTGTTCGTGTTCATGTGTTCGTGTGTTCATGTGTTCATGTGTTCGTGTGTTCATGTGTTCATGTGTTCGTGTGTTCATGTGTTCATGTGTTCATGTGTTCATGTGTTCGTGTGTTTGTGTGTTTGTGTGTTCATGTGTTCATGTTCATGTGTTCATTTGTTCGTGTTCATGTGTTTGTGTGTTCATGTGTTCATGTGTTCGTGTGTTCATGTGTTCATGTGGATTCAGCCTCCCTCTCTGCAGGTGGCGGTCCTCAGACCCGTGCAGAGCGCCATCCGCCAGCCGTGAGTGTCGTTTATGTGATTCACTAAATGACGGATGGGCTCAGCTGTGCATCGCGTCATGACGGATTTAAAACAGAACACGTCTCTGCATCAGGCCGACATGCGAGGAGAGCCGGCCCGACGGGGAGCAGCAGCTGGGGGAGATGGCCGACTCCACGCAGGTGACCGACTCTCCAACTCAGATCATCAACCTACACACTCGCTCTGAAGCAGAGGCACATTTCTCTTGGAGTTGACCTCCCTTCCTGTCTCCAGGCGGCCTTTGAGGAGGAGCGCGCGCTCCTCCTCACCAGGGCGGCGGTGGCGGAGGCGCAGCTGTGGGAGCTGCAGGACTACGTGGACACCCACCTGGCCAGGTGAGGCCGTGAGGCACGAGTCCCACGCCGGGCGCCTCCTCGCGGCGTGACCCTGAACCCTGAGCCGCTCCCCGCTGCAGGTACCAGGAGGAGGTCACGCGTGTCTGCAGGCGCCCCGCGGCGCCGGAGGCCGCGCGGCCGCACGGCGCCCGTCCATCACTGCACTGAGGGGAGGTCCAGAGTCTGAGCTCATCATCGTTAGCCTCTCTTAAGTTAAATCTCATACTTAAAAATGTCTGACAACAAAGGAAAATGTGTTTCTAATCTTTTATATCCGTGAACTTCAACACAACCCAGGGACTGAACTGGTATGTACGCCGTGCATGTGGCCACCACTAGGTGGCGCTGCTCGCGCTGGAGCTGCTCTCCATGAAAGGCCCCTCAAAGAAATCCGGCCTTGAGAAAAAAATGCCAGGAATGTTTGTAAAGCTTATGTCAATTTCACGAGTGGAGAGAAGAAAGCGGTGAGACAAAGAGGGTCGCCGGGAGAGGAACGCCATCACGCGCCGCCCAGAGGACAGAGGACAGAGGACAAGAGGACAGAGGACAGAGGACACGTCCAGAGGACAGAGGACACGTTCAGAGGACAGAGGACAGAGGACACGTTCAGAGGACACGTTCAGAGGACAGAGGACAGAGGACACGTCCAGAGGACAGAGGACAGAGGACACGTCCAGAGGACAGAGGACAGAGGACACGTCCAGAGGACAGAGGACACTCAGCGGCTGGGACCCCGACAGGCTGTTCATTAAAGAAGTTCATATTGATAACCTTAGAGTATGAATACTCATTTCTTCCCGTTACACCCCTCGGTGGTTTTTGGGGGTTTTCTTCTTTAATGCCACAGCTGGCATAACTCAGCATGTTTGGGGGAAAAAGACTTTAAACATGTCAGTAAGTTGAGTTTAATAACAACCTGTTTGTTTTTTAAACGTGAAGCTGCAATGCGCCGGGAACGATGGGAAAAGTTGAGGGGATGGGAAAAGTCCTCCGCCTGCCCCCCCGATCCCCTTCTCAGGGGGGGGGGGGGCATGGTGTGAAAGTTTGAGAGGAATGGGAAGTGGGATTTTGTTAGTAATGTATTACACTCCCAGGGCCTGGGAAGGGGGGGGGGGCTTGGCTCGGTGCCAACAGTCACTGCCAAAGTGCTGGGGGGCGTCGCCCACCGGCAGCTCTGGGAAACCAGGACCGGGTCGCTCTGCTGCTGCCCAACACACACACACACACACACAGAGCCACGGAGAGCTGCAGCAGCTTCTGCTACCGGGCAGAACGTTACACGAGTAAACAACAACAACAACAACAACAACAACAACAGGAGTCGGTAAATAGTGGAAACTGTCCTGGAGTAGAGCGGGAAGTCTGGTGGACCGCAGCGGCCTGGAGGGTTGGGGGAATGTGTGTGTGTGTGTGTGGGGGGGTGTGTGTGTGTGTGTGTGTGTGTGTGTGTGTGTGTGTGTGTGTGTGTGTGTGTGTGTGTATTATGATGCAACAAGGGATAAACGATTAGATAAGATTACATCGGTCTCAGAGAAACCCAAAACATCATTCAGCAGCGCTGAGCTGTTCTTCCCTTGAGAGTGTGTGTGTGTCTGTGTGTGTGGGGGGGGGTGGTGTGTGTGTGTGTGTCTGTGTGTGTGTGGGGTGTGTGTGTGTGTGTGTGGGGTGTGGGGGATGTGGTGTGGTGTGTGTGTGTGTCTGTGTGTCTGTGTGTCTGTGTGTGTGTGTGTGTCTGTGTGTGTGTGTGTGTGTGTGTGTGTGTCTACAGATGCCACTTAGATTGCCTCAGATGATCCAGGGTGACCCCCCCCCCCTCTGATCTGTTCTTATAGGTAAATCTCTTCGTAACGTTAAGTAGCCATGTGACTTTTTCCATTTCAAACTTCAGTTTTATGTTATTCATTTAGGAATTTAAAAAGCTGCATGACATTTGTACATCGAACCACGTGACCTTCAGGGACCTGTAAATGAAAAGTTTTTAAAAACAAAAATACACAGAACATTCTGGTTTACTGTCACAAGTGGCCCAGTGGGGGGGGGGGGGGTGATGTGGTTCTGGGAAGCCGGCGGAGAGGAAGCACCTCGCTCGGCCCGCGCCGCGCCGCCATCAACGGGCCCTTTGTCTCAGGAGGTTAATGCCTAATTGATACAGGTTTAATGAGAGGGCTGTGGGTGTGTGTGTGTGTGTGTGTGTGTGTGTGAGAGAGAGAGTGAGAGAGAGCGAGAGCCGGGCGGAGGGGGGGGGGGGCGCAGCCCAGCCCAGCCCAGCCATAATTGGAACGGACAAGCCTTGTGTGGAGGAGTGCTCAGGGAAAGGATTTATGGGAACACAGCGTCGAGGCAGAGTGGGAATGAGGAAGAAAAGGTGACAATGAGGAGGAGGAGGAGGAGGAGGAGGAGGAGGAGGAATGTGGAGGCGGCGAGATCATGAGAACAGAGACGTGGCGGCGGAGGAGCGTTGAGCCGGAGCGCCGACGGGACGTTCCCATGGAGGCCGCTCACATCGGAGCGCTCCTGAGTTCTCCGGACGCCTCGAGGTTCACGGCTGAGGTTCAGGCTGCAGGAGGAGGAG
This sequence comes from Liparis tanakae, assembly GCA_036178185.1. Lineage (NCBI taxonomy): Eukaryota > Metazoa > Chordata > Actinopteri > Perciformes > Liparidae > Liparis > Liparis tanakae. The sequence continues at coordinate 18,550,219 of CM070105.1, read as the reverse complement.
TTCACTTTTATTTTTTATTTTGAATGTTGATATTTATGAGCAAATGCAAAAAGAATGTCTAACATAAATGATGTAATGATGTTTTCTAAGCCACCTGTCTTTCTTCTTCTTCCTTTGGACCTCCTCTTTCAGTCCGACAGTCTCAGACTATTCAAGCAAGAGTCTCCAGACAAGCCTTCAGTATGAAGGCTGGACAGGCATTAGGAAGGAGGAGGAGGAGGAGGGAGGAGGAGGAGGGAGGAGGAGGAGGGAGGAGGGAGGAGGGAGGGGTGCAGGAGAGGGAAAGCACAGAAGAAACGGTGCACTTCAGAAAAGCTTGAAGAATCCGGCTGAAGGCTGTGGAGATTCTGGGTGGCTCCGAAAGATTGAAAAGAAGAAGAAGAAAAAAATGAGATCATAAAGAGGAGGAACAATGGAGAGAATATCTATGGAAGTCGGGTTTTAAAATGACAAATTGGAAGGTATTACATGAGAGCGTTTAGGGTGAGCAATGGAGGAGTTACAGTGAGGGAGCGAGAAGAGGAGGGAGGAGGTGTGGGGAGGGCGAGTGAGAATGAGGCTGAGTGTCAGAGGAGAGAGAGAGAGCTTCCCACACTCGGCCGGTTCCCACAGCGGACCGGGCTAATCCCGGTCTTAATTGGGGGAGAATTCCAGCGCACATGTTCCCCTGGAATGAGCGCTGAGCGAGGGGAGCGGCTCGGGCCTCACGGCCGGCGAGCGCTCTGGAATATAAGATAATAATATAATAATATAATAATATAATAATAAACACGGCGCCGCGTCGGGGGCTAAGCGGCTTCACGGGTAGTCATGGAGCTTTAAAATGGTTATTTCTAGGCATGGAATCCCCAAAGTGTTGGGAAAGTCATGGGAATGTGTTCATATGCTAATTCACACGGCGTATACTGTATACTCCGGTGTGAGGTCAAAGGTCAGGGACTATACGTACACATTGTAAAGCCCTCTGAGAATGGGCTCTAATAAACTGAACTGAATTGAATGCTTTGGAATTCTCATTGTTAGTTTAAAGACTACAAGTTCTCTCTTTTTCATGTAAACATCGAGATTTCAGGAAATATTTGGTGATGGAAATTTGGTTTAAAGTCCTGGAGGAATTGATCAGTCTGAATGAACCCTGGTGGTTGCAGGTTTAATCCAGAAGGATCAGCGTGGCCCCGTGAGGAGACGCTTCTGTCAGAGTGGACTGACTCTGACAGAAGAACCACATCTAAAGACACCGAGTGTGTGTGTGTGTGTGTACGTGTGTGTGTGAGTGTGAGTGTGTGTGAGTGTGTTGGACCCATCAGCCACCATGTGAAGCTCACGGTAAACACACATGTTGAACATCTCTCTGTCCTCCATGTTTGACCACGGTGCCCCCCCCCCCCCCCCCCCCCCCCGATTGGAGGATGATGTCATCGCTGAGCGGTGCCTGCGGTCGGACCCCCTGCGGCGCCCGCTGCCCCGGGACACGGCGAGGTGACGGCGGCTGTATTCAGGGGCCTTGGGGGGGGGGGGGGTCCTCACAATACTTTCCTTTTGGGCGGGAAAGCTCCAAAGACGCTAACCTTCTTATTCTGGACCTCCTCCCTGAGAGAAGTTCCACCCTCACCCACCACGCCCACCCCGGTTACTGGAGGATTAAAGAAAGGCTGTGTACTCTACTCTACTCTACTCTACTCTACTCTACTCTCGTCCTCTCCTCCTGCAGCCTCAGAGGGGAAACATGGCCAGAAGATTATGCTCCTGCTCTACTCTACTCTACTCTACTCTGCTCTACTCTACTCTACTCTGCTCTACTCTACTCTACTCTACTCTACTCTGGTCCTCTCCTCCGCCCTGACCGCTCCACCCAGACTAACTGCCCTCCTCTTAGAGCTCTGTGTCCTCTGCTCGGGGAACGGAGGCTGTTCTCCTCTTGCTCGTTGCAGAAGGAAGAGTTCTGCCTCCCGGCTCCTCGGCCTTCGGCCCGCTGGCCGGCGGTGAGTCGTGGGTTTGGTTCTGAGTCGGCGTGTTCTCAGAACATTCACAGTTTCCATGTGTGATGGCCCCGGCTGTGCCAGGCTGCTGTGGGAACAACAACATCGTCAGCTGGGAGTCGGGATGCCAACGTGGTCATGGACTTTAGGCTCGTTCTCCAGCCGGTGCTGAGGAGGCTCCGCCCCCGAGGAGGCTCCGCCCCCGAGGAGGCTCCGCCCCCGGAAAAGTGACGTGTCCGTGTGGGAAATGATGGCGGATGAAATCCACAGCTGTTTACTCCTCACCACTGACGTGCTGCATGTTGGGGAGCCAACGCAGCCGCTGTGGACCAGCTGTGGGAAAGAGGAGAGGATGAAGAGAGAGAGAGAGAGAGAGAGAGAGAGAGAGAGCCAGGTGAGGGAGCAGTGGGAGGAGAGTTATCTACTTTAATTTGATTTATTTTGTACAGGCCAAAATCACAAATCAATCATGTTTCTCCAAGTGCTTTACAATCTGTACTCATAGACATCCCTGACCTTTGACCTTTGACCCCACATGGATCAGGAACAACTCCCAAACAACCCTTCAGGGTAAAAGGTGAGAACCCTTGAGGAGAGAACAGAGGAGGATCCTCTCCAGGTGGACAGGTGTCATAGAGGTCATGTGACCAGAAGGAATCATCACACATTAAAACACAGGAACAACACCATGAAGAGGAGATGATGAAGAGTTGGTAGTCGGCATATTCCACCATCCAGACCTCCACGGTCCATCAGGTGGAGGTTGAGAGGAGTGGGCGGAGTCTCAGGTGGAGGTAGAGAGACAACACATGTGGACGGGATGAAGAGAGACGAGCGGCGTCATCGATGGCGTGCAGCACGGTGCAGCGGAGAGGTGAAATATCTTTCATTGCAGAAACAGAGCGGCGCTGTGAGTCTCTGTGGCCGCGCTGACGTCATGACGACGGCTTGAGTTCAGACCGAGGTCAGAGAAGAGAAAACAATGAGGAAGAGTCAACACGTCACATGAAGTGCTGGAGGATAATGTGAGGCTCTTTGTTTTGGCTTATCAGGCCTGCAGCAGCACCTGATGTACGGTGTGTGTGTGTGTGTGTGTGTGTGTGTGTGTGTGTGTGTGTGTGTCTGTGTGTGTGTGTGTGTGTGTGTGTGTGTGTGTGTGTGTGTCTGTGTGTGTGTGTGTGTGTGTGTGTCTGTGTGTGTGTGTGTGTGTGTGTGTGTGTGTGTGTGTGTGTGTCTGTGTGTGTGTGTGTGTGTGTGTGTGTGTCTGTGTGTGTGTGTGTGTGTGTGTGTGTGTGTGTGTGTGTGTGTGTGTGTGTGTGTGTGTGTGTGTGTGTGTGTGTGTGTGTGTGTGTGTGTGTGTGTGTGTGTGTGTGTGTGTCTGTGTGTGTGTCTGTGTGTGTGTGTGTGTGTGTGTGTGTGTGTGTGTGTGTGTGTGTGTGTGTGTGTGTGTGTGTGTGTGTGTGTGTGTGTGTGTGTGTGTCTGTGTCTGTGTGTGTGTGTGTGTGTGTGTGTGTTTGCAGGGGCCCACACTCTGGGATGTTTTAAAGGAGCAGTGAATACTTTGAGAGGTTGGAGGTTTCCTCACGTGAACGAGTGATGCACCCCCCCACAACAGAATTCCCGACGCTGTGTTCTGCCTCCTTCCCCGAGCGACGCCCCCTGATCCCTCCTCTTCCTCTGAACCCTCCTCTTCCTCTGGACCCTCCTCTTCCTGTCGGCCTCTCGCTGCTCAGGGCGCCGCCGTGTCCCAGAGCTCTGGTTCTGGTTCTGGTTCTGGTTCTGGTTCTGAGGCGTGACTTCTGTCTGAGGGACGGTTGCCATGGGGAAACCTCTAGAGACAGATACTGTGTTGTATGTTAAGCTGAATGAATGTTGTGTGAAGGGTCAGAGTTCTGCTGATGTTCATGATTCGTCACGTCTGGAGAGCAAAGAGCTCAAAGTGAAGATGTTACGAAGCCTTCAGGGTTTTCTCACAGTATATTTTAATAACAGACAAACAGATATAATCCATAATACGATGATTCTTTTTTATACAGACTTCTTTTCATGTCGTTGCTTCTAGAATTTCTTATCAACATATTTACATTCCCATTGTTATTAACATAAATGTACAAACAGAATAAATGACAACAATTACAGCGAATACATTTAAGATATACTTCAGGATAAGATACTTCAGCATATGACGGTGATTTGGTATGAACACCCCCCCCCCGTTGGTATAGTGCACCTTAAATATCAATAATTGGAACACGTAATGCATTTCTGTGTTTCCCTTGAGGAGCCGTGGCCCCGTGTGACCACCAGCAGCTGGGAGAGGGTTCTCAACCGGCAACGCGACACGTCGTCAGGTCTTCATCTTCATGTTCAATCAAACGCGGTCCAACAGTTCACGCACCCAGGTGCGTGAGAAGTGCCTCCTCTCCTCTCCTCTCCTCTCCTCTCCTCTCCTCTTCTCTCCTCCCTCTCTCCTCTCCTCTCCTCTCCTTCTCTCCTCTCAGTCTCTCTCTCCTCTCCTCTCCCTCTCTCCTCTCCTCTCCTCCCTCCTCTCTCCTCCTCTCCTCTCCTCTCTCCTCCCTCCTCCTCTCTCCTCCTCTCCCTCCTCTCCCTCTCTCTCTCTCCCCTCCTCTCCCTCCCCTCCTCTCTCCTCCCTCCTCCTCTCCTCCTCTCCTCTCCTCTCTCTCTCCTCCCTCTCCTCCTCCTCCCTCTCCTCTCTCCTCCCTCTCTCCTCCTCCTCCTCTCCCTCCTCCTCCTCCCTCCCTCCTCCCCTCCTCTCCTCTCCCCTCCTCTCCTCTCCTCTCCTCTCTCCTCCTCTCCTCTCTCCTCTCTCCTCCTCTCCTCCTCTCTCCTCCCCTCCCCTCCTCTCTCCTCCTCTCCTCTCCTCCTCTCCCCTCATATTAAATGATGAATCGCTCCGCTCTGCTACATAGAGTTGCTTGTATTTGGTTCCAGTGCTCGCAGCTTCACCTTCCAGATCATTCCCTTTCCGTTATCAGTGCAAATAAATCTCTTCCTTTTTTTTTTACATTTCATTTTGTTAATAATCTCTTAAAGTAACAGTAACACTGAGGATGAGCTCAGGACTCGGGGTCAGCCAGCGAGGACAAAGACAAAGACGTCCCACGACCTGAAGGAGCTGCTCCTCCGAGCCGAGAGCCTCCAGAGAACTTCATACATGTTCCTGAGTTTCAAAGCAGAACGGTTCATGACGTCGTTCCTCCCAGAGGAAAGATGTCCATCTCCTCTGAAGCTGCATAACGGCGTCACAACGCTTCACTGGCTTCTTTTAAGCCACGCCCCTCTGGTCACAACTCACGTGACTGCGTATTGCACTGAAATGTTTTTTTGGGGGGGGTCCTCTTCACTCCTCTTCACTCCTCTTCACTCCTCTTCACTCCTCAGGCCTTTGGGAGGTCGTTGGTGGCAGCCACGCCCCCCGGTTGGACGCCACGGCGTGCTCCGGGGCGTGGAGCAGGGCGTGGCCCGGCTCTCGTGGGCCTCGGCTCTGATTGGTCGTGGACGAGCGGCCGCCGAGGCCCCGCCTCAGTCGACCGGCAGCTCGCAGGGGATCTGCTGCGCCGCCTTGGCCGCGGCGTACGCCTGCTGGAAGTCCTTGTAGCGCGGCGCGCAGCCCAGCCACGCCTCCCCGAAGTGGACGCGGCCCGTGAAGAGGAAGCTGCCGGGCCCCGGCTTCACGCCGCACTGCAGCAGCGTCCGCACCTCCCCCCGCCGCGCCGCGCGGCCGGCGCCGGTGAACAGAGCGTACTTCTGGCGGAACACCCGCGTGGCGCTGACTTTGATGACCGCCGCCCGCAGGGCGCCGTCCTCCAGCACGGAGCGGATGTTCCCCCGCACCACTGGGGAGACAACACGGGGTTAACGAGGTCTGGTCACATGTTTATCGTGGTGAAGCCAGTCGGGGTTCTGTTGACCACCAGCTGAACGGCGCCTGGAGGCCACGCCCCCTGGCGCCTGGAGGCCACGCCCCCCGCTCACTAATCCCTCTGACTTGAGCTACCAGCTGAACTTCTGCTCAACCATTACGGCTCAATCAGAGCCTCAGATTAGTCCACTGCTCCTTCTCCGGGGGGCGGGGCGCTGTCAGGATTAGTCCACTAAGGTGCTCCGCTGGGGGGGGGGGGGGCTGCTGTTTGACCTCTGACCTTTGCTCTTTGGAGGAGAGCGGTCGGAGAACCATTCGACACGTTTTAGATCCTCACAGGAAACCCTTACGTCTTGAGGCTTCGCTCCGGACTATTCCTGGCTCTGGTTTAATTTGTTAATCTGGGCTGGATTAGAGGTGGACTTCTGAGCATACCATTTCATCCCTGGTTTTCTCATTTATTTTTATTTCCTCTGAGCCACTTGTTGGATCTTAACTTACCGAAGTCACTGGTGCAGACCGCCATCAGGATCTCCGTGTTGTTGCAGGGTCTGCAGGCCTCTGGAGGGACAGAAGGGGGAGGAGTCAGTCGTGACCTCACAGCACAATGCTCTGCGAGAACACTGCTAATGCAAACACTCTGATGCTGGATATCAAAGACTCTGTTCCCAGTTCACATGCACAGGAATGTGAGTCGTGGATCCAGACCTCAAACTCTTTGCAGAGACGAGGAGACGCTCGTCAGAGCAGCTGCTGCTCTACGGTGGTCAGAGAGGAACTTTAAGGGCTCTAAGGTTTGAGGCTCCTGCACCCAGACGCTTAAAGGCCGGAGGAAACTTCCCCCCTTAAATCCTTTCAGGGTGTCTACAGTCACACCTCATCAAAGCCCGCGAGACAGAGGAGGAGGAGGAGGAGGAGGAGGAGGAGGAGGAGGAGGAGGAGGGACTTCAAAGATTTATTTTTTATTGGAGCGGATTCACAGTTTACACCAAATACTTTGCTCTCTGCAAAAAAAAGTTTTTTAAAAAGTGGTGCACCTTACTTTATTTTTGCAGAAAGCAAAGTATTTGGTTATGTGTAAATGGCTGCAAGAAATATATGAATCAAACCAAAGCAGCAGATCTCTGTCTGCATGGGGTGAACTGTGGAGGAGAACAAGTCCTGGCATCTTTTAAAGTTCTCCTCGTGGTTCCTCCTCGTGGCCCCTCACATTCTCCTGCTCACTGGAAACCACTTGATAAATGAGATTCCTTCCTCTCTAGTCCACAGCAAACCCCCTCCACCTAATCAGTGTGTGTGTGTGTGTGTGTGTGTGTGGCAGGGCGAGCGATGTGGAGGGGGGAGTATGCTGCTACAGACAAGTCTCCCCACAGAGCGGCAGCTCAACAAAGGAGAGGAGCATCTCAGCTGAGCGGAGGCCTCCCTGTTGCCTAGGCGACGGCAGTAATCCCAGAATACTGCTGCAGCCATTCAGAGGCTCTGGCTGCAGAAAGACCCTCATACTGAGCTTTTGTCCCCCGCCCCGCTCCACGGCGCCCTGCCCCACGGCGCCCTGCTCCACGGCGCCCTGCTCCACGGCGCCCTGCTCCACGGCGCCCTGCCCCACGGCGCCCGCTCCACGGCTCCACGGCGCCCCGCTCCACGGCGCCCGCTCCTGGCGCCCGCTCCCACGGCGCCCTGCTCCACGGCGCCCTGCTCCACGGCGCCCTGCTCCACGGCGCCCTGCCCCACGGCGCCCTGCCCCACGGCGCCCTGCCCCACGGCGCCCTGCCCCACGGCGCCCTGCTCCACGGCTCCACGGCTCCACGGCGCCCTGCTCCACGGCTCCCCGGCGCCCTGCCCCACGGCGCCCTGCCCCACGGCGCCCGCTCCACGCCCGCTCCACGGCGCCCGCTCCCACGGCGCCCGCTCCAGCGCCCGCTCCACGGCGCCCTGCTCCACGGCGCCCTGCCCCACGGCGCCCTGCCCCACGGCGCCCTGCCCCACGGCGCCCTGCTCCACGGCGCCCTGCCGCTCCACAGCCTCTGGGGGAGTTTAGTTTGGCCACTTCCTCCAAACGGCTGTGGAGAGCTCAGAGACCTGAGGCCTTATGGATCATTATGAATCATCCTCAGCCTCAGAGACCTGAGACCTTATGGATCATTATGAATCATCCTCAGCCTCAGAGACCTGAGGCCTTATGGATCATTATGAATCATCCTCAGCCTCAGAGACCTGAGGCCTTATGAGTCACCCTCGGTTTACAGAGCGGGACGTCATAATGCTGCGTTGAAACATCCCAGCAAACCTTCTCTGACCACAGTTTGGTTCTTTTCTCCAAGAGAACCCTCCATGACGCTGAGAATGAAGTTTCTGTTTCAGGAAATAACACTAAAGTGATTCTGTCCTCCCCGGCTCCCTAACTCATGAACTAGCAGCCACACATTGAAAGCTGAGTAGCGGCGCCTCGTCATTTGACCTCAAACATCTTCACTCAAGCCAACATGGCGCCTCACCTTCGCTGCTGATGGGGTTGGAGTCCAGCGACAGGCGGGCGGTCCAGTCGCCCCTCAGCTCGTAGCGGAAGGAGGCGATCCTCCGGCTGATGTCCTGGTGGGGCGTGGCCTGCAGGAAGAGGGCCACCTTCTCCCCCGGGAGGCGGCTGAAGCAGCGCACCCTGGGCGGGGGGGAGGAGTCCAGCCGGTCCCCGATCAGCAGCTCCAGCACGCCGTCCCGCTCCAGGTACAGCTGGGCGCCGTGGAACTGCTCGGAGGGCTTGACGCAGGCCGTGATGAGGCCCGAGCTGCTGCCGCCCGGCCCCACGGCCACCGAGGGCAGGCGGGGCGACAGCGAGAGCCGCAGGGCGCCTTGGGGGTACAGCCAGTCCAGGGCGCCCTCGGAGCAGTGCAGCGAGATCTGCTCCACGCTGCCCGGCTGCTGGGACAGGCCACTGTGGGGGGGGGGGGGGGGGGGGGGGTAGTAGATACAGGGTCACCTATCGGCTTCACGGGCAAGTGGCCCTAAACGTCATCATCATCATCATCATCATCCTCCTCCTCCTCCTCCTCCTCATCGGGACACATTCCTGCACATCTCCCTGCAGGATGCAGCTGGTTTACATGTGACACACACACACACACACACACACACCGTAAACCAAGCTGTTTATAACACATGCTTAGAAGTAGAAGAGGAGGTGAAGAAGAGGATAAGACTTCGGTTTGCATATGAAGACGAGGGACTCCTCTGGAGGCCCTGGCTGCCCAGCCTGTGGCCCGGGGCCCGCTCAGGGCCGCTCGGGGCATTCTAAGGGGCCACACACACTTCTGCACACACTTAAAAGTCTCCTCCAAGTCTTTTTCACAGTATATCTTCCATGCATCTGTTCAACAACCGCATGCATCACGTGTGTTCTCCTCGGTTGCAGAGTTAATCCCCCGGCCTCCGGCCTGTCTGGACCCCCGTGCCTCCTGCAGGCAGCGCGGCGCAGAGAGCTCGAGAACCGCGGCCCGGTACCGGCGGGACCCCGGGAGACTCTCGGACCGGCCTTCCTGGACCTCGTCGTTAAACCCAACGGGATGCACAAAGCGCACACGTTAAAACACGGATATGAAACACTTGCCTGCCTCTCCAGCTGCACTGGTCCTCGGAGTAGCTGGAACACGCCGAGTGGAACGAGGAGAACAGAAACATCCAAACGGCGTTAATCCAAACCCAGAAACCGGCCATCTCCTCCGGCTGCGGTGCGACGAGTACCGGGAAGAACGGAGAGAATAGAGAGGAACGAGAGGAACGAGAGAAAGAGAGAAAGAGAGGAGCGATGGTCCCAGAGCCGAAAGCTACGCGAAGGAAATCCTCTATAGAACCGAGCTGCCTCTGAGTCTGACCAGCTCCATGCTTCTCCTCCTCTTCTCCTCCTCTTCTCCTCCTCTTCTCCTCCTCTTCTCCTCTGACTGTGCGTAAGAACTGCTCCACTGCTCCACTGCGCTCCTCTCCCCGGGATGCTGGGGGGGGGGGCTCTGGAGTTATTCCCCCTCGGACAAACTTTGCGGGCCAATCAGAGTCCGAGGAGTGAAACTTTAAACCACTCACACAGGGGCGGGGCCAGGGGCGGGGCCAGGGGCGGGGCCAGGGGGGGCGTGTCTGACCTGCAGAATGAGTCACAGTGTGCATGAGTAAACCGAGCTGCACCATTGTGTCGGCTGTCTGCAGAGACAATACTAATTACCCAGCATGCTGAGCGCGCTCACACACACGTTGCGTCATCACTTCTTTTTGGTGGTTTGTATTCAATTTGTTTTTATTTGGAATTAGTTTTATCCGTTTTATTATAACATTTTACTATTTTATAAGGTGTTATATGGTGATGAAGATTATAATTGTCATCATTTTTATTCATAGATCCTCTCCAGATATGTTTTGAGAAAAATAAAACTACTATTACTGAATAATTAGCAAAAAGTTGAATGAACTAAATTTCAAAGTACATTTTAAGTGTAACTATAAGAAGTGTCCTCCTGTGGGGGCTTTGGGGTCCTCACCTCCGCTCTGCTGCACATTGGACAGCAGACTACACGGATTACACGGTCCAGGTGTATTCATGGAATGCATCATAAACTGCTTTATGATGCATAGAAATATGAGTTTTCATTTAGACTTTTATCAAATTTGAAGGAAGGAAAATCTAAATCCACCTCGGCGTTCCCAAAAATGACCAAAACAAACCAGACTCAGTGAACGTCTGATCAGAAATGAAAGTGAGAACTCAAACCGCACATGCTCAACAAAACAAGCTTGTTCATCAAATAGTCACACGAGTTTATTATTCTCGTGAAAATAAAACACATTCAAGAACTTTTCAAGTTTCACCCTCACAGACGCTTTTTTAATAAATAGTTCTAAAAGAAAACTCAGATGTAGACACAAAGACATTCCTTGCTGTCCTGATAATGAACTGCTTACTTTCCTCACATCCTAGATTCACTGAACTCGTAACAAAGCTGTTCGTGGATTTGATCCGTAAAGTGTTTAATTATGCAGCGTTACACTTTCACAGCGTTTCAAAGACTTGAGAAACACGTTTGACCCTCGTGAGGCGAACGCGAGTGAAAAGGAGACGGAGCGCTCTGCACAGCTCAGAGACGCAAACCTGATTTCAGACGCGCCATAAATGATGGTGATGGTGATGATGAAGATGATGAAGATGGCGCTCCGCTGGTCGCCGTGGCCTCGGCCTTCGCCCCGCTGGGCTCCTCTTTCATGTCGCGGTATTTATAACCAAATCAAATATTCTTTTGTGTGAACGCTGCCATCCATCTCCCCGAGCCTTTGACTTTCTGTGTACGTGTGTGTGTGTGTGTGTGTGGGGGGGGGGAGTGTGTGTGTGTGTGTGTGTGTGTGTGTGTGCGTGATGAAAGTCTCGCCCTGTGATGGAGTTATGACAAGCCCTCAGACCCACACAATGGCACATGTGCAGAAATCCAGCTGCTTTATTGTCTGCAGCAGGACGGAGCTTTGTCTCAAAGGCAGCCGAGTTTAAAGTGCAGAGCGACAGGGTGTGTGTGTGTGTGTGTGTGTGTGTGTGTGTGTGTGTGGGTGTGTGTGTGTGTGTATGTGTGTGTGTGGGGGGGCAGTTAAAGAAAAATGAATCCATTAGAGCCTAAACGTGGTTCTGGATGTCTTGGCGTTCACGTGTGCTCAGTGTCTTCAGACAGTCGGATCTACACACTTTGTCAAACACATCCGTGGGCATGCATTCCTACACGTGGCCATTAAAACAATAGCACGCACACACACACACACACACACACACACGCACACACACACTTCGCGGCCCCGCCGTGACCTGAACTACAGTCGCATGCGGCGGCGTGAGGATCGTACGCTGAGATTAAACTCTTCTTCACAGGGTTCCATTCCTCGTTTATGAGAGTTTTCATCCCCAAATATGTCTCCATGTACACAAAAATATGTGAAAAGTGACATTTAATTGTGTTCTCTGTGTGTGTCTACCTGGAGCATTGTGTCCTCTGTGTGTCTACCTGGAGCATTGTGTTCTCTGTGTGTCTACCTGGAGCATTGTGTCCTCTGTGTGTCTACCTGGAGCATTGTGTCCTCTGTGTGTCTACCTGGAGCATTGTGTCCTCTGTGTGTCTACCTGGAGCATTGTGTCCTCTGTGTGTCTACCTGGAGCATTGTGTCCTCTGTGTGTCTACCTGGAGCATTGTGTTCTCTGTGTGTCTACCTGGAGCATTGTGTCCTCTGTGTGTCTACCTGGAGCATTGTGTCCTCTGTGTGTCTACCTGGAGCATTGTGTCCTCTGTGTGTCTACCTGGAGCATTGTGTTCTCTGTGTGTCTACCTGGAGCATTGTGTTCTCTGTGTGTCTACCTGGAGCATTGTGTTCTCTGTGTGTCTACCTGGAGCATTGTGTTCTCTGTGTGTCTACCTGGAGCATTGTGTTCTCTGTGTGTGTCTACCTTTATAAGGCGCCTTTCAAGGCATTCAAGGTCGCCGTCACATATTTAGTTTTGTTATGTATTTATTATTAAACATACACGTACACGTACATACTTGGATTAACTCTATCCACACGTGTGGTAAAAAGTAAGCCCTGACACACACACACACACACACACTCACACACACACACACACACACACACTCACCCAGGACCCTGAGACGACTGCCATCCCCTTCCACATTATGTATCTAAAAACATGTCGGCTTGTGACCTGCAAAGATAAAATGTGCATCTGTTCTACTGTTAATCTGAATACATGTTCTACCTCAGCTAGTGAGACTATCTGGTGACATCGTGAGTCTGTTTGCTCTGTGTTGTGATGAGTCGGTGAGATCGGGGGCGTCGCCGTGTTCCCGCCTCGCTCTGCAGGTAACGACCCGGCGAGTCGATGGCGGCGAGGGGAACCGATGCGTGGAGGAGCAAAGGAGGGAAAACGTTCTGATATTTACCCTCCGAGCCCCAAGAGAGCCGTGTGAAAACTGACACCTGCAGTCAGGACGTTCTCAGGGTCCTGGGAGAGAGAGTGTGTGTGTGTGTGTGTGTGTGTGTGTGTGTGTGTGTGTGTGTGTGTGTGTGTGTGAGTGTGTGTGAGTGTGAGTGTGTTTGTTTGTATGACAGTACATTTCTCTTTGTGCCTCTCATCTCTGGTTTGTGTGACCCTGTTTAACTGTGTGTGTGAGTGTGAGTGTGAGTGTGTGGGGGTGTGTGTGTGTGTGTGTGTGTGTGTGGGGGTGTGTGTGTGTGTGTGTGTGTGTGTGAAGTCAAGTGGGAAAGTGAATCCCAGAGGGCCGTCTAGCAGATAAACAGCGTCAGGGTGGAGAGCAAACGCAGCTGGCCACATCAGGCGCCCTGAGAACGTCCCTAATGCTCCTCTGGGCATGTAATCCTCACTTAGCTCCGCCGTATGAAGACCAGGAGGGCGTGTGATATTAGGACGAAGTATCTCACAACTCTCTCCCGTCAGTGGATCCTACGTGTTGAACCTCTTCGTTGTCTTTGGGTTTGTGTCGGTGAGACTAAACCGTCTTCTGAGAGCGCTTTGGAGACGTTCATTTTATTTTTAGAACACATTAGCGATTCACTTTCTGCACTCGGCAGCTCAGGATGAAGCTAATTATAGTGTCGGGGTCAGAGGTCACAGCTGGGCGCCCTGGAGACCCGGAGGAATGGAGGCTGAGGCTGCAGGTGTCTGTCGGGCCCAAAGCAATAAAGTTCTACCAGTCCTGGAATTCAGGGCGAACTATTTGAATGTGTCTTTGACCCTCAGACTCAGTTACCAGGTTCACACGATGCTGAACAGATATCCTCACATAACTTAGAAATGATATAAATACTGACAAAGAAATCTTTTTAAAGACATCCACTGAGGAACTGAACTTAGGTAGACAACATCGTTCTAGTTTTCTGCATGATCATTTCTCCTTTGATGTTTAAGTTTATTTGGCTGTTAATACTTCTGAACTTTGACCTGAGTGAGATTTTGAATGCAATACTTTTAGTTGTATAATAATTCAGGGCTTTGTGTTGTTCTATTGTTTTATTCTCCTGTTTGCACGCCCATAAATTAAATTAAAAACGGTTCTGATTCAACCGTGACATTGTTGAGCAATGCTGGTTGTGTTGGTTAAGACAGCAGAGGTATGATATAAGATCTAAATAATGTAATCCTGGGGTCACGACCTCATTTCACTGTTCAGCCTCTCTGTCCTGAAGACCGTCACCCTGGTGGTGGCCGTCTTCTCGTCTTCTCGTCTTCTCGTCTTCTCGTCTTCTCGTCTTCTCGTCTCTCCATCCAGGCGTGAGCTCCGGTCCCTGAGCCGACTTCACACGGCGTCCCCGCGGCAGCCTTCCCGTCCTTCCCGTCCTTCCCGTCCTTCCCGTCCTTCCCGTCTTTCCCGTCCTTGACCCTCACATTCCCTCATGTTCTGGAGCACACGAGGGAATCGTCTGCGGCCGCAGGGTCAACAACACGCCGGCCCTCAGGGGATCTTCACACCGGGTCCAGAGCAGCTCCAGAGGACGAGGCAGTCGGGGGGGCGGCCGGAGAAATGAAGACGGATGACAAGCCGTCGAGTCGGCCGCAGAACGCTCGGGAAGAGAAGAGAAGAGAAGAGAAGAGAAGAGAAGAGAAGAGAAGAGAAGAGAAGAGAAGAGAAGAGAAGAGAAGAGAAGTGAAGTGAATTGAATTGAATTGAAAAGTTCCCTCTGGTGTGTGCTCTTTGAGGCTGAATTCAGAAAACTGGAAGCATCTTCACTCGGACCGAGGCGAGTGTGTGTCTCCGTCCCTCTCGGAGGCTGCGCTCCCCAGTAGAGAACGGGAATGCGTGGCGGACATTTTACTCTCATGAACCTGTTCTGTGGCGGTGCGGCGGGGCCGGTGTTTTGGAGGGAAACCCTCTTGGAGGACGTCTCCGGCTCCTTTCACTTCCCCTTTATGACTCTCATCAGCCGCCGTCAGCACGCTGCAGCTCGGTGTATTGTGGCGGCGGCGTGGCGACGGTCGTGATGGTGGAGCCTGTGGGGGTCAGGCAGAGGTTTGCCGCTGTCCGTCTTGTTCTAGGTTCCGCCCCCCACCCCACTTCTCATTGGCTGAATCAATTTGGAGGGAAACTGAAGCAGCATCCCTCCAAAAGTGACAATAGGTAAAGAGTTTTACATATGTCCACGCAAAGACAGATGTTGTCTTTTGACCACTTCCACATTTGAATACCCCTCTTGGGACACAATGGGCAGGAACACAAAGGGGAGATATTTTGGCGGTCAACACAGATGCATAATTTTGGCGGGCCAGACACATTGCGATGGACTTCCTTCATCCTCTTGAAGCTGTGGAGCGTAAGCGATGGATTCAAATAGATCTCTTTATGTGATTTGGATGCAGACTCGAGGTCCACATCGGAGAAGGAGACACGGGGACTGAGTCTCTGATCCTCCTGGAAACGGGTTCAACATCGTCACCGGTAACTGGATGAATCCGTGTTTTATAGTTGATGAACTCCTGAGACGTGGAAGAAGTTCACGTTCTTCATGAGTTCAGTTCTTTTTTAGAGAAAAGGTTGAATATCTTTACAACTCGACTACGAGAACCAGCTGCTGCTGCAGATATCAAATATAACAGGTCAAGTATAAGAGTGGTACCCCCGTAACATGTCATGTCCCCCATGGCATGAGTCGTCTCGTCTCACCTAAACTAAGAATATGAACATATTTAAAGATCTTCTTCTCTAACACGGAAAAATCCTATTCACCAAACATCTGATTCATTCTCTTCATTCTGTAGTTTCTTCTATGCCACAAAACATCATATGGACCAATATATGTAGCACAATAGAATGTTTCAAAATTGCTACATTACACGTTAAAAATATCTTATAAACTTTAGCTTGTTTCCACTTAAAAACGTTAAAATGTAAGAAGACACACATCAGAAACGCACACTTATAAAACGCTACACACAGTGACTCTTTAGCTGGCTTTTGCCCTCCTCCTCCTCCTCCTCCTCCTCCTCCTCCTCCTCCTCCTCCTCCTCCTCCTCTTCTTCTTCCTCCCCCTCCTCCTCCTTCTCCTCCTCCTCCTCCTCCTCCTCCTCCTCCTCCTCCTCTTCTTCTTCCTCCCCCTCCTCCTCCTTCTCCTCCTCCTCCTCTTCCTCCTCCTCCTCCTCCTCCTCCTCTTCTTCTTCCTCCCCCTCCTCCTCCTTCTCCTACTCCTCCCCTCCTCCTCCTTCTCCCTACTCCTCTCCTCCTCCTCCTCCTCCTCCTCCCTCTTCTCCTCCTCCTCCTCCTCCTCCTCCTCTTCTTCTTCCTCCCCTCCTCCTCCTCCTCTCCTACTCCTCCTCCTCCTCCTCCTCCCCTCTTCTCCTCCTCCTCCTCTTCTTCCTCCTCTCCTCCTCCCTCCTCTTCTTCTTCTCCTCCCCTCCTCCTCCTTCTCCCTACTCCTCCTCCTCCTCCTCCCCTCTTCTCCTCCTCCTCCTCCTCCTCCTCTTCTTCTTCCTCCCCCTCCTCCTCCTTCTCCTCTCCTCCTCCTCCTCCTCTCCTCTCCTCCCCCTCCTCCTCCTCCTTCTCCTCCTCCTCCTCCTCCTCCTCCTCCTCCTCCTCTCTCCTCCTCCTCCTCCTCCTCCTCCTCCTCCTCCTCCTCCTCCTCCTCCTCCTCCTCCTCCCCCTCCTCCTCCTCCTCCTCCTCCTCCTCCTCCGGCCAGGCTAGGTCATCCTTGACTGTGCAGAATATAATTAGCCTGCCTACACACATAGACGCACATACAGACTTTAAATTCCCCCCCCCCCCTATTCAATGGCCCTCTCAGACAATAGACGCATGCCAATACTCTGACCCCTCGGCTCTCCCCAGGCACAATAACCTCCCTGTGGCTCCTCCCCCAGCCGCCTCCCTCAGCGGACTAGCGGTGAGATGTCACCTGACCAGAATCACGCGTGGCGGCGCCTCCGCGTCTCACCTTCACGTGACGGAGGTAACAATGTTCTGGGTTCAAGGCGGGACACCGTGGAGAACACGGTGCGCTGGTAACCAAAGATGGAGCTGAGGTTTACCTCCAGGGGCACAGAGGTGATGGTCTGAGACCAACGCGTGTGCTCTACATGCACCCTTTAGAACGAGAGCCGACATTACAAAATAAGAGGGAAACTTTACAAACTAAGAGCAAACATTACAAACTAAGAGCAAACTTTACAAACTAAGAGGGAAACTTTACAAACTAAGAGGGAAACATTACAAAATAAGAGCAGATATTACAAACTAAGAGGGAAACATTACAAAATAAGAGCAAACATTACAAACTAAGAGCAAACTTTACAAACTAAGAGGGAAACTTTACAAACTAAGAGGGAAACATTACAAAATAAGAGCAGATATTACAAACTAAGAGGGAAACATTACAAAATAAGAGCAAACATTACAAACTAAGAGCAAACTTTACAAACTAAGAGGGAAACTTTACAAACTAAGAGGGAAACATTACAAAATAAGAGCAGATATTACAAACTAAGAGGGAAACATTACAAAATAAGAGCAAACATTACAAACTAAGAGCAAACATTACAAACTAAGAGCAAACTTTACAAACTAAGAGGAAAACATTACAAACTAAGAGGGAAACATTACAAAATAAGAGCAAACATTACAAACTAAGAGGGAAACTTTACAAACTAAGAGGAAAACATTACAAACTAAGAGCAGATATTACAAACTAAGAGGGAAACATTACAAACTAAGAGGGAAACATTACAAAATAAGAGCAGATATTACAAACTAAGAGGGAAACATTACAAAATAAGAGCAAACATTACAAACTAAGAGCAAACATTACAAACTAAGAGCAAACTTTACAAACTAAGAGGAAAACATTACAAACTAAGAGGGAAACATTACAAAATAAGAGCAGATATTACAAACTAAGAGGGAAACATTACAAAATAAGAGCAAACATTACAAACTAAGAGCAAACATTACAAACTAAGAGGGAAACTTTACAAACTAAGAGGGAAACTTTACAAACTAAGAGGGAAACTTTACAAACTAAGAGGGAAACTTTACAAACTAAGAGCAAACATTACAAACTAAGAGCAGACATTACAAACTAAGAGTAATGTAATGATGTGACAATGTGAAGCTGATGAGGATCAGGAGTGAGACGGTGTGAGGGACAACTGAAGGGTTCAAGCTAAAGCGAGACGTGAGTGACTGATCGCTCTTCCAGCAGGAATCCATCAGCCTCACGTTTCGGCCTCCAGGTGATAATTCAAATGTGAGAAGAGATCAGATCTTAATCCAGGATCTCATTCATCTCCCGCCATCGTTCAGACTCCTCATGACCTGCAGCTCCTCCCT
>CM070105.1:18349515-18527015 GCA_036178185.1 Liparis tanakae | reverse complement strand
CGACAACAACGTTCCTGTTGTAAAAGCTCACTCAGGAACTTGGGGCACATTTCACATTAATTACCTTTTTACTTGCAATACATTGTGAATGCAGATTTTCACAAGCAGCTTTAATTATTTGATGAACATCAACGTTTTATTTTGTGTCTGTATTCTGGCACAAGAGCAGATTACAGGCCGAGCAAGTGAAGATAAGGAGTGATTGACACTGTGTGTGTGTGTGTGTGTGTGTGTGTGTGTGTGTGTGTGTGTGTGTGTGTGTGTGTGTGTGTGTGATGAGTTTTATTATAAGTCACAGTGTGATGGTTAATTACAGAGCAGGCATTTAAAAAAAAGTGTGTAACAGGAGCTGGTAAAAGGAAATAATTGCAAAACTTGTTTTACATGATTTATACTGAGTGTATGAACTTATTATCTCTCACATGAGGAACATCCTCCGGCCACCTTCCTCTCATTAGCTGTAATCAGCTGTACATGGAGACAATGGTTTCCTGCATGTCCGTCTCCCTTCAGTGGAGACAGGGAACTCTTCTGTTATTGTGTACATGTTGCATTCAGACCCACTTGAACAAACTGCATTAAGTCCATGAGCCTTTCCCCTTCCCCAAAATGAGCAAACCCACCAGACAAAGGGCCGCCATTGTGGATAAACACTGCTTTGTTTTACCCATTTGAACCTGAGGTTTCCCTGAACGCTGAGGAGAGTGTGCTCGCCCTCTTCCTCTTTCAGACGCTCTGGCGCTGGATGGCGGGGACCGCTGCCAAACGGGGAAACGTCCACACAGAGAAAGACCAGAATCCATCAGGAAGTGGCGGCTTTTCAGCGGTGCCAGAGGAGCCGGCAACTTCCTGGTGTCGTTGCCAAGGCGACTGGAAGCTCAGCCAGCTGGTGCAGCGGGCAGCAGGGGGGGGGGGGATGGCAGTTGGGATGGCGGGCAGAGGGCAGCGAGCTGGTGAGGGATGCTGAGGCCGTTTGAATGGAGGCACTTTGAAAATGCATCCATGAGAACCATCACAGGGTGGAGTGTCCATCATGTTCCTTATCCCTTGAAAACATCTATTCTCTCCTCCAGTCGATGACACAATATGTAGTTTATTGTCTGTAACCTTTACTACGGCAGACGACTACACTGACATGATGTGGAGGTCACATGTCCTCTGGATTTCTCTCTGAGGAACATGTTTATAGGAGAGGAGGAAATGTGACTGTGGGTCAGTGGCTAGCAGGCCCGTCTTTCAATCAACAGGTTGGAGGTTCGATCCCCGCCCTAGTTGATGTGTCCTGAATTGCTCCCTGTAGCTGTGTCTATGGTGTACGAATGTAACAGGATTGTAAATCGCTTTGGATTAAAGCGTCAGCTAAATGTAATGTAAATACGACATAATCATAGAACTTACGAGCAAGAAGGGCGATTTAAATACTGGCTTGTAGTGAGAAAGCTCAGATGTTGCTCACATCAATATTGAAAAAACTAACATAGATATTTAAACTCTTTTAAAATGACAATCAGGGAAATGAGTCAGTTAAACCTTGATGATGTCCCCTAAATGATGATGTGTGTTTCTCGTACAAAGAAAACTAGTACAGCATTATATTTGAGTCTAGATTCTGATTACATGATGGAAAATCCTATATTTTTTGACAACTATATATTTCTTAAAGTGAGAGCACGTGTAGTTTGGAGCACGCAGCAGGAATTAGAGACAAACGGAGTGACAGAGGTTGGTATTATGCACTTATGGATAACAGCAAACATGCATTTATATTCATATACAGTCTCTGTGTTGTAATATGTTCACTACTAAATATAACCTGTGAAAAGAAAAGAAAAATCCTATTAAAAATGTAGTAAATGCTTCGTGATTTAAGCTTCACATCTTCCACATTAATGTGGCGGCCCTCATCATCTCGCTGGTCTATAACATCCCTTTACAGACGTGGAGGCCGGGCTGGTCGGGGGGGCTCTGGGGGATCAGGGACCGACGGGCGGAGATAGGTAAACACAGCTGGGGCCACAGCGCTGGTGGCTCTGCAGCTCAACGGCCCCTCACATGTATCAGGCTGTTTGCTCAGGGGATGTGGGCTGTGTGGGCTAATCTTCACACGCGGATCTCTGCGGCGCCTCCTCAAAAGCACAACGGGCTGCGGGGGAAACGACTGTCCACAGGGCCGGCCGACTAAGTCCTCCACGGCTAAACTTCAATGCTTGTTTCTTTATAAAGGCCTATAAAGGTCATCTATGGATCTGTCTCTGTGTGTGGTTGATTCCCTCGGTGGGTGGGATGGCTCTGATGATATATACAACATTCTTGATCATAATCTTCTCGTTTTTCTGAACATGCCTCCCATAAATGAATAGACTTTTTGTGTCATGAAGGGACAGTTTACAGCCCCCCTCCACCTTCCTCTCTCATTCACACACACACACACACACACACACATACACACACACACACACACACACAGACACACACACACACACATGCACAAGTATTTTAATTTAATTTTGTTTATCTGTGACATAAAATATTTGAAATACTTTGGCACATGGTGCTTTTATCATCCTTACTTATCAGGAGTTACTATTTGAGTCAGTCAAGGTACCACAATGAACTACATTCAAGGTTTTTTTTAAATCTAAAGTTTCCTATAAAAATAAATTAAAAAAACTCAGGAAAGATTTTTGCACGTTTTAACCATTTTGGATAAAACGTTGTTATTGAGCGCCCCCTGCTGGCCAATTCTGAGCGCTGCTCTCCCCCGTAGGAGGAACATCACGTTCCTCATCACAGTCATCAACATATATTTAAACACATATATGTTTATCCATGTCATGCTCAATCGATAGCATTCACATGTTTGTTTGTTCTCTTAATTCACATGTTCTCGAAATATACACAATTGATATCAGCTGGACGATTTCGCTTTTGGTTCCTTTCGGCTTCCGTCCACGTCGCCTGACGTCAGCATCACAACAACCTGTCCTGACAGCTCGGTGGGAACGTATCGGTAAAGATAACTAACCGTATTCAATCGGGTTCACCTGGACGCGAGAGTCCTTCTTACGGTGCGGCGCGGACACGGAGCTCAGGTAAACACCAGAACGCATCGACAGAATAAAGAAGAAGGCAACGGCTGTGTAGCAAACAAGCTAACCTAGCGTTAGCTCATTCCTCTTTGGTGAGGCTGAGTGATTTACAGGTAAATGCAAAGACGACGATGTGTTGCCCGTAATCCCTGTAGAGCAACGAGTTGCTGATCATCGTGTTCCTCAGGCAACACACGCGCACACCGACAACACGGCGTTAGTTTACTACGCTAGCTGAGCTAACGAGCTAACGAGCTAACGCTAACGTGGAGCACCGATCCCTGTTTGCTCTAACAGCTGATAAAGAGCTGGACACCCCCCCTCCGCCGCCGGTCCCCGCGTCTCCGGTGAGCTCCAGCCGCCGGTCCCCGCGTCTCCGGTGAGCTCCAGCCGCCGGTCCCCGTGTCTCCGGTGGGTGAGCTCCCTCACCGGGCCGTTCGAGCAGCTGTCGGCGAGCCAGCCGGAGAGACGGGGAACAGGATCGGGAAGCAGGGCGAGGCAGGCCCCGCGGAGCCGGTGGAGAAGATGGCCGGCAGCCCGGAGAAGAGCTCCACGGCGCAGGAGCTGAAGGAGCAGGGGAACCGGCTGTTCCTCTGCCGCAAGTACCAGGAGGCGGCGACGTGCTACAGCAAGGCCATCGTGAGTGGCCGGAGGAACGGGGGATGGGCTCTTCTTGACCAAACACTATTAAAACACTTTATTTCCTCTGTTAAAAAGACAATACGTCCACATGTGTGTAGCTTCGTGGTGTGAAACTGAATGCTCTGCTGTGTCCTGTCTCCCAGAACCGTAACCCATCGGTGGCGGTGTACTACACCAACAGGGCCCTGTGCCATGTGAAGCTGCAGCAGCATGACAAGGCGCTGGCCGACTGTAAGCACGCCCTGGAGCTGGACGGCCAGTCGGTGAAGGCCCACTTCTTCCTGGGCCAGTGTCACCTGGAGCTGGAGAACTACGACGAGGCCATCGGAAACCTGCAGAAAGGTCGGGCGAGAGGGGGAACCGTGCAGCGCCTTGCGGGCGCATGTAGAAGCAGCGTGCTCACGTATTACACAATGTTACTCGTGTATATCCTCATTTATATCTAGGTTTGTACAGCTCCTCTATTCTGAGGCGCTTTAGAGGCATATGGGAGGTTTTACAGTTCAGGGTTTATAACTTTGGAATAATACAAATGCAGCAAGGAAAGGTATAAAGTGTTTTACGCATCTACATTGTTGATATGTGTCTATATGATGTGTCAGGAGGTGAGACATGTAGCAAACACTTTGATGGTATACCCGTGTTGCTGTATACTCTCTTCTCCAGCTTTTAACCTGGCAAAAGAACAACGGCTGAACTTTGGGGACGACATCCCGAGCGCCCTGCGCATCGCCAAGAAGAAGCGGTGGAATAACATCGAGGAGAAACGCATCAACCAGGAGAACGAGTTGCACGCCTACCTGACCAAACTCATCCTGGCTGAGAAGGAAAGGTGAGCCGAGTGTCACGAGCATCTCGTCATATGGTTGTCTGGGTCAGAGGGTAATGTATAACAACTCTGTATTCATGCAGCGAACTTGAAGAATACAAAGAGAAACAGGACGACAATCAAAACGGAGGCGACGGGGTCAAGATCGCATCAAAACATGCAAGTTTTACATCCGTCTTTGACTTTCTGGCTCGTTATTCTTGACGAGTTAATCCAGTAATTATAGTGTAATTGTAATTTAACTGAATACTGAAGGTGTCTGGTAACGTGGGAATGTGGCCTTCCTAGGACAAGTATCTCATGGACATGGAGGAGCTCTTCTCTCAAGTAGATGAGAAAAGAAAAGTGAGTATGAACATTATTATGCATATAGATGGAGCCTGTAAGAGTTCATCATCGTATTTCTCCCCTCATCGATTTACCAAACAAATTATTTATATGATGTGCCGACTGGAATGCATCCCAGCATGCATTGGGAGAGGCAGGACACATGTCCAGGTAGACACGGTCCATTACACGGCTGACGCACACGGATCATGTTCACCCACGCACACACGCACGCACGCACACACACACACACACACGCATCTCCGCCAACAGGACACGCCTCCTCCGCCCGTCGTCTTTGATCGTTGACATGGCAACAGTAGACATTTTTAGATTTACTTGTGGACAATCTTCCTGTGATAATTGGTGGTGCGTTCAGCGGCTGTGGGAAACCTTTACTCCGGAGGCGGTCACGGTCCATGTCCGGCCCAATCTGTTTCTATGGTAACCACCGCTGCCTGTTTGCCAGGGATCGCGGTGTTAAATGATCCCTGCTGCAGTCGCCACGTTATCTTCAGTTAATGACGTCATCCTGACGGACAGCGTGGGGCTCGGTGTCGGGGAATCCAAATGAAGGACATCTTTATCAATGCCTTTTTATTATCACAATGTGATGATCTTTTTTTGGATTGAGCATTGATGCTTTTTCATATAATATTTAATGTAAACGTTGGACTGGATGATGTTGTTTCAGAAGACGTTAATATAGATTGTATTGCCAAACCTTTTACCTGTAATGAACCAATCAGATCCGAGCTCGAGGGCATGGGGGCGGTTCTGACGTCACGTCTAATCCACGCGTCTCTTGTTGTCATCGGTCCAGAAGCGGGAGATCCCCGATTACCTGTGTGGTAAGATCAGCTTTGAGCTGATGAGGGAGCCCTGCATCACCCCCAGCGGCATCACCTACGACCGCAAGGACATCGAAGAGCACCTCCAGGTAAACCACCCGCACACCTTTTACATTCATCTCATGGATCGTCCATCAGTCTGTCCGTCCGGCCACACAGTACGAACGTCCGCACGCCCCTCAAGAAGGTGATCTCTCAGGAACGCCTGCATGGCCTTTCTTCACATGTGGCACTTATAATTGTTTTGCTCACTTCACATGCAGACTCTGGGATTAAACCCTCCTGTTGACCAGAGTGTCATTTTCACATGAAGCTAATCCACAGTACGAACTACATTTACATGGTTTGTGTCCTGAGTCTATAACTATTCTAAGTCCAGGACATTTAGGACAGACGGCTCACTGACTTGTGTCGTACTCCTGTCGTTCTTTTTTTGACAAATATTTTGATTGTTGTCTTTTCCACAATGCACAAACAAACACAAGACAGAACAAAACAAAACAAAAGGCACAACAAAATAACGTATAGGCATAGAGATAGCAATATCACTAGCATTTTTTTGTTAAGTGTTACTGACTGTTCCTCAACAGAGAACTAAACAATAACAATAGAAGATAAAAGATATGCAGATGCACAAATAGATACATATATTAACCGACAAATGGAATGCTACAATATTCCTTAAATGTGACTTGTGAGAGAAAAAATAAAAGAGGACCAAAAGAAAAGAAAGTAATACAAATAAAAAATAATTAAAAAAAAAAAAAATATATATATATATATATACAAACATATACATACACACATACATACACACACATGCATATATATATATATATATATATATATATACATACGTACGTACACATAAACATAAAAACTCGTTCTAGTTCTAGTTCCTTTGCGGTTCCAGTTGCACGTAGGAGTGGCGTGTGTGAAGTTCATTTGAGGACACGTACAGTTCCTCAAAATGCCCTGCAGTAAATATGGATGCACTTTAACATTGACACTGGACCACAAAGCATTCACCATCTTCACATCTTCAAAGTGACGTTTGAAATGTTCAAAAAGAGAAATTCGGATTTCAGAATTTCTGATTGGTGATTTTCAAAGTAAAGTGCTACACATTCATCTGCGTTTTATTTTCTACAGACTAGAGGCTCCATTTTAAAAGGAGGTTTTTAGTAGGGTTCAGATCTTAAGTCATGATTGACTTCCCTATTCTCTGATTATTTAAAGCCTTCCTTCTGAAGTGTTAACTGAAGTGAAACATGTTATTGGAGGTGGAGTTGTCCCAAATAAAATGGTCTTTTATGCATAACATGCTCTAACCCTAACCTGCTCTGGTTACAGCGAGTGGGTCATTTTGACCCGGTGACCCGGAGCGCCCTGACCCAGGACCAGCTGATCCCCAACCTGGCCATGAAGGAGGTGATCGATGCCTTTATCCAGGAGAACGGCTGGGTGGAGGACTACTAGAGCGCACACACACACACACACACACACACACACACACACACACACACACACACACACACACACACACACACACACACACACACACACACACACACACACACACACACACACACACACACACACACACACACACACACACACACACATACATACATACACACCTCCCATCTCTCCATCTTATCCAACCCGGACAACACAAGGCTGTGGAGAACAGACCCCCCCCCCTGGAGATGTACTTTATATACGAGCGTTGAAGCCACACGACGGACGACCGATGAGAGCCATGCATCTCCTCCTCCTCCTCCTCCTCCCCCCCTCGCTGTATCTTTGCTGTAGGACTCCGCTCCTCCCTCCTGAGGCTCGTGTTCATGGCCTGCTGCTTCCTTTAAGAACCTCTTCATTCTGCTCTTTCTCTCTCTCCCCTTTCCTCTCGCTCTGCATCAAGTCTCTCAGCCTGACTCCCTCCTTTAGACACGGGGCCCGTCCTCAGGTCCGTCGGGCCCCTCCCTCCTCTCCTCTCTCCTCCCTCCTCTCTCCTCCCTGCCTCTCTCCTCTCTCCTCTCTCCTCTCTCCTCTCCTCTCTCCTCTCTCCTCCCTCCTCCCTCCTCTCTCCCTCTCTCCTCCTCTCTCCTCTCTCCTCCCTCCCTCTCTCCTCTCTCCTCTCTCCTCTCTCCTCTCTCCTCTCTCCTCCCTCCTCCCTCTCTCCTCTCTCCTCTCTCCTCCCTCCTCCCTCCCTCTCTCCTCCTCCTCTCCCTCCTCCCCTCCTCTCCTCTCTCCTCTCCCTCCCTCTCTCCTCTCTCCTCTCTCCTCCTCTCTCCTCCTCCTCTCCCCTCTCCCCTCCTCCTCTCCTCTCTCCTCTCTCTCCTCCTCCTCCCCTCCCTCTCCTCCTCCTCTCCCTCCCTCCTCTCCTCCTCTCTCCTCTCTCCCTCCCTCTCTCTCTCCTCTCCTCCCCCTCTCTCTCTCTCCCTCTCTCCTCTCTCCCCTCCTCCTCTCCCTCCTCCTCCTCCTCCCTCCTCCTCTCCTCCCTCTCCTCCCTCCTCCCCTCTCCTCCTCTCTCCCTCCCTCTCCCTCCTCTCTCCTCTCCTCCTCTCCTCCTCCTCTCCTCTCTCCTCTCCTCTCCTCTCCCCTCTCTCCTCTCTCCTCCTCTCCTCTCTCCTCCCTCCTCCCTCCTCCCTCCTCTCTCCTCCCTCCTCTGAGGGCCTCGGTCCTTGGAGAGCATCAGCATCTCTCCAGTGTTTCACAGAAACCACCACTGTTGGCGAAGGACGTCTTTCACGTGGGAGTTTAATACATAAGTTCATTGTCCTGTTACTCGGCGTTTACTCAGTATTTCTTGGTTATTTTTGTATGAAACATTGAAGTGTTCGCCCACTTCTTAATCACATGAGCTGAAGTGGTTCCTGAAATGCCAAAAAAAGACAACTTCTCCAGGAGAATGACTAGTTTGCGTGTAAGTTGTACTTGATGCTGTCTCTTCTCCACCTCCAGGTGGCGCTCCTCGCATACTGTAATATTTTTGGAATATATATATTTTGTTCTTTGCATATCAATCACATCCCATTACAGACTATTTGAATATGTTGAATGTATGCATAGTGCTCTTAGACTTAGACCTGACCTACAGTAATTCATAAATGTTTTCTCTCAAGATGAAGTTGGGTTTTATGTAAGTCGGCCTTTGAACGGATGCAGAACATCGATAGAAATGACCGCTGGATAGAAAATGAGTTTCACATCGCTGGATAGTTTTAAAATGTTTGCATATTGTTATCTGACGATTGTTCAGGTGGAAGTTTGGCTCGTGCCGTTTGCCATGATGAACGATCGGGATGCTCGCATCACGCATCGGCAAATTAGTTCTTTTCCTATGCAAAGGCGAGAGGACGATCCCTGTTGTGTCCTCTGTATGCTGTTCCCTCTGTGCACCGGTCCCATGTCCCATGTCCCAGGTCCCAGGTCCCAGGTCCCAGGTCCCAGGTCCCAGGTCCCATGTCCCAGGTCCCATGTCCCAGGTCCCAGTGTCCCAGGTCCCAGGTCCCATGTCCCAGGTCCCATGTCCCAGGTCCCAGGTCCCATGTCCCAGGTCCCATGTCC
Organism: Liparis tanakae; assembly: GCA_036178185.1. Classification (NCBI taxonomy): domain Eukaryota; kingdom Metazoa; phylum Chordata; class Actinopteri; order Perciformes; family Liparidae; genus Liparis; species Liparis tanakae. The sequence continues at coordinate 18,517,704 of CM070105.1, read as the reverse complement.
CAGGTCCCAGGTCCCATGTCCCAGGTCCCGTGTCCCATGTCCCAGGTCCCATGTCCCATGTCCCATGTCCCATGTCCCAGGTCCCGTGTCCCAGGTCCCAGGTCCCAGGTCCCATATCCCGTGTCCCATGTCCCATGTCCCGTGTCCCAGGTCCCGTGTCCCAGGTCCCAGGTCCCATGTCCCAGGTCCCGTGTCCCATGTCTCAGGTCCCATGTCCCATGTCCCAGGTCCCGTGTCCCATGTCCCAGGTCCCGTGTCCCATGTCCCATGTCCCAGGTCCCATGTCCCAGGTCCCGTGTCCCAGGTCCCGTGTCCCATGTCCCATGTCCCAGGTCCCGTGTCCCATGTCCCAGGTCCCATGTCCCAGGTCCCGTGTCCCAGGTCCCATGTCCCAGGTCCCGTCCGTCCGTGTCCCATGTCCCAGGTCCCAGGTCCCAGGTGTCCCATGTCCCAGGTCCCCAGGCCCCATGTCCCAGGTCCCAGGTCCCATGTCCCAGGTCCCAGGTCCCATGTCCCAGGTCCCGTGTCCCATGTCCCAGGTCCCATGTCCCATGTCCCAGGTCCCATGTCCCATGTCCCAGGTCCCATGTCCCAGGTCCCATGTCCCAGGTCCCATGTCCCAGTGTCCCAGGTCCCATGTCCCAGGTCCCATGTCCCAGGTCCCGTGTCCCATGTCCCAGGTCCCGTGTCCCATGTCCCATGTCCCATGTCCCATGTCCCATGTCCCAGGTCCCGTGTCCCAGGTCCCGTGTCCCGTGTCCCGTGTCCCATGTCCCAGGTCCCATGTCCCGTGTCCCGTGTCCCGTGTCCCATGTCCCAGGTCCCAGGTCCCATGTCCCAGGTCCCAGGTCCCATGTCCCATGTCCCAGGTCCCATGTCCCATGTCCCAGGTCCCAGGTCCCAGGTCCCAGGTCCCAGGTCCCAGGTCCCAGGTCCCAGGTCCCATGTCCCATGTCCCAGGTCCCAGGTCCCAGGTCCCATGTCCCAGGTCCCATGTCCCATGTCCCGTGTCCCGTGTCCCATGTCCCATGTCCCATGTCCCATGTCCCAGGCTGCAGCAGCCCATGTCAGCCGGTCGTCGGCCTGAGCCTCGGTTCTTGTTCCCGTGTCTCGCTGCCGGGCGTCGGGTTCGTCGCTGTACCGCCCTCCTCCTCCGGGGGAGACGTGCTGGACGAGTCACGACCATCTTCATCTTATCGCATCATACCTCAAGTCCACGTTAGTAGGGACTGGTTCACGGCCTTCTCCGAAAGACACGTCTGCATTTAGCAAGTTAGTTTACAGGTCTTCCAGCCGAAGGCCTGTCTGTGGTTGTTGGGCCTGTCGGTGGTTGTTGGGCCTGTCGGTGGTTGTTGGGCCTGTCGGTGGTTGTTGGGCCTGTCGGTGGTTGTTGGGCCTGTCTGTGGTTGTTGGGCCTGTCTGTGGTTCTTGTCTGTGACCAGGCGGTGTACATAATGTGCTTGTGTGTCAGATTTCGTTCTTTTTCCTTCTTTCTCTTGAGGAACTGTATTAAATGTAGATATGTTGATAACTTGATGCCTGGCTCAGTTTTCATTTGTCCCCAATAAACCGTGAACTTTGAGTTTGTTTGTTTTTTGTGAAGAGAGACATGATGACGTTCGTCATGAGGCAATCAAATGGTGTCCAACATGTTAATATCATGAGTCCTTCAATAAATGGTCATTTGGTTTTTGGCTTGATGTTTTTTTGATTGCGCCATAAACCGTCACAAAGCGGGCCGCAAAGAGGGGAACGCACAAGGAGGGTTTTATTTAACTTGGGTAGAACATAACGGAGGTAGAATGAACAGTGGCGTGTGGAGGTGAGTGAGTGTGTGTGTGTGAAGTGTGTGAGTGAGTGTGTGTGTGTGTGAAGTGTGTGTGTCATATGTTGTGTAGTGTACAGACACGCGGGGTCTCAAGACAGCGAGGGAGAGCTCCCGTGACCAGAGGGTCTTTAAATGCACCGCTGGCACAGGCCCAGGTGTTGCAGTGCTGCTGATTCCCTCAGGTGTTTCCACTCCTGATTACCCTTGGCCACGCCCACTTTATATATACATATAAATAGAGGTCAATATAGATGATTGAATCACCTCAAAACACTGACACATACCACTTATAAAAAGTGTCTGCATGGCTCCCCCTGAAAACCAGTGAGAGAACACATTCTTTGCTTTTGTGATTTGGGTGAACAAGACCCTTTTGATATCCCCACACAACAACAACAACAACAACAACAACAAGCTGCCACAGCTCTGACATCGGCTATGAAAGATTGTTCTTCACGATGTGAACACTGTGAGTCTATGTTCTACACACACACACACACACACACACACACACACACACACACACACACACAGGCAGCTGAATAGGTGTGTGTGTGTGTGTGTGTGTGTGTGTTCCTCAGTCCCATGTGAAGGACAGTGCCACCCGGCCCTCACACACAGCCCATTGTCGGCCTCGATGGAGAGCTGAGGTCACGCTGTGCTGGGAGGGAAGAGGACCGAGAGGACGAGTCTCACTCAGAGGACATCAGACGACAACATGGTGAGGAACTTCTTCTTCTTCTTTAAAATGTCTCCTGCGTGACCTATCTGCTCAGAGACGGGCAGCGCTTCCCTTGTTCTCTAAGCAGCGTGTGTGTGTGTGTGTGTGTGTGTGTGTGTGTGTGTGTGTTTGCAGCCGGCCAGCGCTGCCAGCGTCTCTGTGGGCGTCCTCTGTGTCTCCGGATGGTTTCTGTCTCTCTGCTCGGCCGGCCACGGTAGGACTCTGACCCGTCAGAGGGAGCGCCGCGGTGCGAGCGCTGGTGTTTGGTGTCTCACTCCTCTGTCCTCCCGTCGCCCAGCGGGTCTGAGCGGCAGGAGCCTGGTGTTCCCGTACGAGACGGACTTCAGCTTCGTGGCGCTGCTCCCGCAGAAGGAGATGGCGCTCTCGGCCTTCACGCTGTGCCTGCGCGTGGCCACCGAGCTGCCGGAGGAGCGGCAGGTCATCCTGTTCGCCTACCGCACGGCCGACTACGACGAGCTCAACGTGTGGCGCGAGAAGGACGGCCGCGTCTCCTTGTACATGAGCGGCGACGGCGTCTCCTTCCGGCTGCCGCCGCTCACCACCTTCCGCTCCAGCCTGTGCCTCACCTGGGAGTCCAGCTCGGGCCTCTCCGCCTTCTGGGTGGAGGGGAGACGCAGCGCCTACCAGGTGTACAAACCCGGGCACAGCATCCGGCCCAACGGCACCGTGCTGCTGGGGCAGGACCCCGACAAGGACCTGGGCGGCCTGGAGGCCGTGCAGAGCTTCGTGGGGGAGGTGACCGACGTGAACATGTGGGACCGCGTGCTCCCCCGGAGCGCCATCCAGGCCTGGCACCACGGACACACGGCGCCCAAAGGAAACGTGTTCGACTGGGCCACCATGGAGTACGAGCTGAACGGCAACGTGATGGTGGTGGAGGAGGACTGACGGGGGGAGGACGAGGCTGCAGAGGTCTGAGTGGGACCGGTTCTGATGTGTGGATCTCTTTGTTAGATTCAGTGTTTTCTCTCCCAGAACGCTCACCGGTCTCTCGGCCTCTGGAGGATCAGCTGGAGGAGACGGAGGCGATCGGGTCTGAGCCTCCACCCGCATGTCTGCAGCATCCTGCAGCACTAGAGCTAACGCCTTGTGGTTTTACACCATTTACCTTTTGCTGAACACTAACTCCCTTTAGACTCACAGTGTTGTTCTAATATTTGCATTTCTTAAAGTTCTGCTTGTCTTTGCATCTCAAAGCTTCTTCCTCTGAGGAACCCATCGGTGCATGTGGCACAGAGTAGATCCATGGGGGGGCACTCTGGACCCGCTCTGGACCCGCTCCCCTCAAACTCAAGTGACCGTCATGGGCTCATATGATACGTTATGAACTGTTTAACCAGGACACGGACGTCTGAGTAAAATGCTGCGTATTTAACGTATTGAAGAAGACGATAGTGACGTGTTCTCTATATGAATAACTGCAATGCAGTAGAAAACTACAGGTACAAATGTGTTTAAAAAAAGACAAAACACGCATATTTTTAAGCATCTGGTACCATACATGCAATTAGGATAATTGTTTGATGCTATTGATAGTGAAATGAGTGAAGCGGAGCGTGAAGCGCTCCACTGGGAGTTGCGTTGTTCCCACTGTAGACTTCATGATTTAACTGCACCTCGGAGACAAATAGCAATTATCATGTTTAATATCCATCGCCATAATGTTGCCGTTGGTTACCGTACTCACTCATGAATCTTCCATGTTCCAGCTGATGTAAGAATGCTTTTGGGTCTGAAATAAAAATCTTTCCATATGCATAAATAATGTTTGTAATTAGGGAGAATATTCGTCTTTGTACTTTTCCTTTTCTTAATCATCTTTTTTTTCTGGACACATTTTAAAGGAATAATAACTTCTAAAGGAATGATAACATTTTAACGGAATAATAACTCAATTCCAACTAAGGAGTTGTTTATTTTTTTATTTAAAATGTATTTAACCAGGAAATGCCTCATTGAGATAAAAAATCTCCTTTACCAGAGCGTCCTGGCCAAGACGGCAGCAGCAGCACGTCACACAAAGTTTCAGACATTAAAACATAAAACAGTGACAGACGATATAAAAAACAAAGAACAAAATCACAGCATGAAATAAAACCAAAAAGTAAGACTCAAGCTAACACGACCAGCTCACAGGAGCACACGCCTCCTCATAGGAAACATTTACAACTATCTCCCTCCAATTCTTTTAATCTATTTTTAAAAACACCTAAAGAGACGGTTCTGGAGACCCAGGTTGTTAAATGGCCTTTATGTTAATTTGTTTTTAAAGTAAATTCACTCAAGGAGGAAGGGACACTAAGCGTTCTCAAACAGAGAACTGGCCACTTCGCCATCGAGACATTTTAGATGAGAAGAACTAATTAAGTTTGACTCATTGATCTGTTTCTTGGATTTCTTTTCTATTGACACATTCCCCTCTTCAGAAGGCCTTTTTAACTCGGATGAAGGACCGGTCTCCCTCTGAACTCTAACGCGTCAGCACCTCTTCCTGCGGCTCTTTGTCTCCGTGTTCCTGACAGTCTCATCGTCACTTGTGACTCGCAGAGCTCGAGGCATATGGAGCCGCTTCACTGACAATCCCCTCTCAATCCGCTCAAGGTCGGATGTTCTCCAGCCGAGTGCAGCGCAGCATCGCTCCGCCGCGGCGTGCTGTCTCTGCTCGTCTCCCCGGCTCGGTGCACTCGTCCTCCCCACGCCGGCACCGGCACCGGCCTGACCTCCTTCAGACAGACCCGGAGAAGTTTGCAGCTCATGCAGGCTCCCTCGAGGGGGGGGGAAGAGCTGCTCTCCCTGTGTGTGTGTGTGTGTGTGTGTGTGTGTGTGTGTGTGTGTGTGTGTGTGTGTGTGTGTGCGTGTGTTTATTCCCACCAAATCACCCGTCGGCTCTCGCACAGCTAACTAAGGGGACGGCCGGGCCAATGAGTTCTGACTGCGGGTCAGCAGCCAAATGTTCCACCTTCCTGGATGTTGCAATGCATCAATCGCGGTGCCCACTCACTGTGTGGTAACACCTTTGTGGACCATCTGCCTGAGCCGGCTTCTCAGCCCTCTGGTACGCACACACACACACACACACACACACGGTCTGTTATTTCTTTCTTTTTGCATCTCTGCCCAAGAGGGGTACCGATTCTACATATAAACATGTGAAAGAGGTTTCACTTTTTTTGTTGTGTTTTAGTCGTTTCAATTTAAACTAAGACATCTCAAAATATGCTAAATACATAGATTATTAAAAAAATTGCTTTTGCAAATAATATCAAATATAGAATGGTATTGTTCTGTATGTATGTTTGTTCATATATACCTTTCTGTACATTAATATTCTACTGTTATTTAATGCTTATTTATATTACTTCTTTCTATTATTATTCATTTGCCACTGTAATCCTGCAATTTCCCCACTGAGGGACTAATAAAGGACCATCTTATCTTATCTTATCTTATGCAGTGAGCCTCTTGGTCTGGAGCAGACTGCTCATGTTGTGTCTGCACACGGCTCCTGTGACAAAGGAGGACTAAAGAGGGGAACAGAAGGACAGAATTAGCGCGGTGCGTCTCCACAGAGGGGATAATTATTCCCTGTGTCACTCCGCTGCATGTATTATCCAACTAGGCAAACAGTCGCGGGCCCTTGTCCCGCTCGCGGTCGGGCCGCCAGTGGGCGCCTGTGAGATCTGCATATTGGCCCCGTGGTGGTGGTCTGCGGCGCGGCGCCCGCCTGCCTGAGCATGCGTGTGGAGCTGGTCCACGATGTCTTCCACGCGAGAGGAGAGAGGCGGCGAGGGGAGCGTGAGCCGGAGAGGGGAGACAGAAGGACGGCCGTTCTGGATTCCTTCGAGCAACTCCAAATAGATTTCCAGGCAAAACATATTTGCATACTCAAGACAGAGCTACGAGCCATCGGAGTGAGCGGTGCATGTGTGCACTGAACAGATGGATCATTTTTTTAGAGCTTTCTTGCAGAACATGTCAGCCCATTAAAGATCCCGGGCTGTATTCAGCCTGATTTGTCCTCGGAGCGCGCGAAGGAGCATCGAGCTGAAGTTGCTCTTGTTTGTCAGATTTAGTGATTAGTAGACGGATCAAAAAACGGTTTTAAACATCAGCCTCTGTGAACGCATGCAAGCCAAGACGTGACACAGAGCAGTAACACTCTGTCCTTTGGAATAAAAAACTATTCAGCAAACACTTATTTTACAACAGCAACTCCACTGAACTGCAAAAAAGGCAGAAATTCCTCCCAAAAAGTGAACCTTTCAAAAGGACTACAGTGTTCTGTCTCCTCAGGATCATCTTTGATCAAACTAAACACTTATAAAGACTCCTGATTAAAAAAAAAAAATGGTTGTAGCTTTTATATTTTTCAGAATAGAACACAACATTTATGAAAATTGCACATTCAAAAAGATGTGATTATATGTAGTAAAATATAGTATTTATCTTCTTCGTCTTTTATCTATTTTTCTTTAATTTGTCTCTTTTTGTCTTTTTGTCACATTTCTTTTGTTCAGTGAAACTGGAAAACTAAACAATAAATAAAAAGTACAAAAAACAAAAGGATGTGAATATTTTTTTGAGACATGAACTTCTCTTAATGTAATCTTTTGGTGGAGGCTGACCTGCGACCTGCGAGTCAGGTGACTCTCCTCCCCTCTGCCTCCGAGGCCTCTCCTTCTCTCCCTCTGGCTGTTTTAAAGATTCACCAGTTCTCCCATTAGAGTCGGTCTGGATCAGTGAGCGTTACCACGGCGACACACGCCGCACGCTCCCCATCGCTCCACCTGCAGCAACGCAACTGGAAGGTTTGTCAAAAACACACAAAATCACAGCGGTGTCCACTGCATTATTATTACGTTGTTGCTGCAGGTCAAGCCAGGCCCAGTGTGTGTGTGTGTGTGTGTGTGTGTGTGTGTGTGCAGATGCACACTGACAAGCGTCGGCCGGCCGGCTCCAGAGCGGCGCTCCACGCCGACGGCTGACGGCTGACCTTTAGGGCCGGAGCAGCCGGCGCCGCTCACAGGGGACGCCTCCTGACGGGCGGCGCCGCTCACAGGGGACGCCTCCTGACGGGCAGCGCCGCTCACAGGGGACGCCTCCCGACAGCGCCGCCAGGGAAGGTCTCTTTGGAATAACGTCTCCCAACACTGTTAACACCCTGTTCGGTTCCTCCTGCGTCTCCTCTGTGTCTCCTCGGTCTTGATTGTTTCATTCCCTGCACCTGCTCTCAGCCACTCTAGTCTCGTTACTGTCTGATGTCCTACACCTGCATGTCTCCCCCCTACATATTGTGCCAAAATCACACCTGAATATCTGGGCTTGGTCACTTCATATTTTAGCTAAAGAAAGAGTAAAAGTAAGAATATGTATGATGCTGCCACTCGACGGCGTACAGGGCCCAAGGAGAGCCTTCGTTTGGGAAGCCTTCGCTTCTTCAGTTGTTGACTTGATGTTTTTAATCAAAATATGAATTAATCTGTTGCAAACTGAGTTGTGTTGTTTGAAACGTGTTTTATGAGGCAGTATTCTAAAAGAAGCCGTAGTTGCATATATGGAACATGGGATTGAGTATTTTAGGAGGTTTACTAGAAGTCAGAACATCGTCTGCTGCATGACTTTTTATTTTATTACACTTTGAAAACGTAACAATATAAAACATACATACAACTCTAAAAGAAATAATACATGGACGAACAAACACATAATCATTAGTGGAAATATAAAGGAAACTGTTCTCGTTATTTTGTCCGACCTTTGACAGGAACATCGTACTTTGGATGTGATGTAGTATGATGTCGATTTTAATCATTTATAAAGAAAAGTGAGGCTGATGACATCAGACAGCAAATCAGTGGCGGCTTGACGGATAATCTGACAACACGGAAGCGTTTTTCTAAAAAAAGTACTGTATATTATATTTTATATGTCTTTTACAAAAAACACGACGAATATCCAGCTGTAGTTCCGAGTGCCGATGCACCCCGGTGCTCTGCTGTCTGGTCCCTGAAGGGTTAGGGTAGGCGGACAGAGGAGGAGAGGGCGGCCCTGAGGTGGAATGCATCGTGGCTTTGAGCAGCGAGTTCCCCTCGTGGCCTCTCGGCCTCCTCGGAACATAGGAGGCGCGGCGCGGCGTGCAGCGCCGGGAGACGGCGCGGGGCCTCCTGATTAATATTACAGCCCTCTAAATGGATGGAGATTAGCCTCTGTGGGAATGTTCAGGCTTAATTGAACCCCCGGGCAAATTGTGTGTGTGCGTGTGTGTGTGGTTGTGTGTGGTTGTGTGTGTGTGTGTGTGGTTGTGTGTGTTGTTGTGGTTGTGTGTGTGTGTGTGTGGTTGTGTGTGTGCGTGTGGTTGTGTGTGTGTGTGGTTGTGTGTGTGTGTGGTTGTGTGCGTGTGGTTGTGTGTGTGTGTGTGGTTGTGTGTGTGTGTGTGCGTGCCCCAGCAGTGGTCAGTGGGGGTGCTCTGTGTCTTCATGGTGAAGCTGCTGCAGCTCTGAGGTGTGAAGCAGGTTAACTCGACCAATCAAACGTGCACAAACTGCCATGTATTGTATTTATTCTTTTTATTTGTTATGTTCGGTTTGAATGTTTTTTTAATGTGAATAGGATAATTGAGTATACTGTGCTGTGAGTAAATATTTGGTCTTTATGTTAAACGTAGAGACCCTAACCCTCACCCTGGATCATCCCAAACATGCACATATAACCTGTGTTATATTATTAAATTATGAATTCAGCACTAATGTTCCTCAATGTTTCTTTGTATTCTTTATATATATGTACATATGGTTTGTGTTTTAATAAATATATGTTTAACATACATACAGATGCACAGAACAAGACAATTACTAAAAACTCGCTATGTTTCTGACTGATGATATAATACCAACTCGCAATATGTGGTTTAGCGCTAACCCCACTACTTAAAATAAAGTACTTCCTAAATTTCCCTCGGGATTAATAAAGTATCCATCTATCTATGTATTTATCTATCTATCTAAAAGACATAGTGAAGGGGGAGCAGCCATGCAGCACGTCGTCATGTTAATCCTAATCCAACCCCAATAAGCAGGGAGACGGATGCACTCGTTTTATTAATATCATTTAAATTCATTTGAGTTTCTAACTTCAATGATACATCTCACGAGTAACAAGGGAAAAGAGGAATACATACGGGAATGATGGTAACAAGAAAATTAAATAATAATAATTGTATAAGAAGTTATAAGATATTAATTATTTTAAAGAAGCTAAACCCTGACCCTAACCCCAACCCTGACCCTGACCCTAACCCCAACCCTAAACCCGACCCTAACCCTAACCCTAACCCCAACCCTAACCCTAACCTTGACCCTAACCCTGACCCCAATCCTAACCCCGACCCTAACCCCAACCCTAACCCACGACCCTAACCCTAAGCCCGATCCTAAGCCCGACCCTAACCCCAACCCTAACCCTGACCCTAACCCTAACCCCGACCCTAACCCAACCCTAACCCCCTGACCCTAACCCTGACCCTAACCCTGACCTAACCTAACCCCTGACCCTAACCCCCTAACCCTAACCCTAACCCTGACCTAACCTAACCCCTGACCCTAACCTGACCCTAACCCTAACCCTGAACCCCTAACCCTAACCCTAACCCCTGACCCTAACCCTGACCCTAACCCTGACCCCAACCCTGACCCCAACCCTAACCCCAACCCTAACCCCGACCCTAACCCTGACCCTAACCCTGACCCTGACCCTGACCCTAACCCTAACACTAACCCTGACCCTAACCCTAACCCTAACCCTGACCCTGACCCTGACCCTGACCCTAACACTAACACTAACCCTAACCCCATATATACACATTTATTTTTTTAATGAATATATTTGTATTTCTACATGTCCTATATATATATATATATATATATATATATTTATAAAATATAAAATATAAATATATATATATATATATTTATATTTTATCAATACATATTTTTCTTTTAAAATATAAAATATATTTTTCTATCTTTTTATTTTCTATAATTATTTGATCACCTTTACCATGAATTTACAATTTACAATTTTTATTTTAACCACTTTTATTTATTAGACGTGTTTCTTAAAAATGTCACTCATTTATTCCTTTACTCAAACACTTTATGTTTAGGTTTATGTTGTTTCTTTATTGTCATTGTATTATTATTATAATAATTAATTTATTATGACTAATTATTGGTTCCCCTCCGTTACTCCATCAGTCCTCTAACATGCTGTTATTCACTTTCATGTTTTCATCGCTGTGTATTTATTTGTATGTGTGTTATTCGCATAACTCAAAAAGTATTAAACCTAATCACAATAAATTGGGGGTATTATTGTTTATTATGCGGGGACCATTTGATTAGATTCTGGGATCGATCGGGTCAAAGGTCAAGGTCAAGGTCATGGAAAGGTACCATAAATGTGTCTCTATGCGCTCTACCGAGTGCCCGTTGTAGTTACCAATGTTTTTAGTGTGTAGGGAAGCATCCATTGATTATTATACCTTTTGAGATATTCCCCGGTCTCCTCCTCCTCTGCCCCCCCCCACACACACACTCTGAGTCCCCCTAGTGCCCCTCTTGCCTTTTCCCAACCCAAGCCAACGTCTACATCTCGTGTCTAACCACAATCACAATGCAAATGTATACACAAATACTTTTTAAACAATTATTTTTCTTCACATTTCCCCGTTGACGTTCAGAGTCGTTGTTCCTCGTTTCGCCTCAACAGAAACTCCTCGACCGGCGTTCCTCCTCCGTTGCTCCTCCGTTGCTCCTCCGTTCCTCCTCCGTTGCTCCTCCGTTGCTCCTCCGTTGCTCCTCCGTTGCTCCTCCGTTGCTCCTCCGTTGCTCCTCCGTTCCTCCTCCGTTGCTCCTCCGTTGCTCCTCCGTCAGAGAAAGGCCGACGATGGAAATGATTTGATTCTCGCACATGGACTAAATGTCTGTGCTCTTAATTTCTGTCTGTTTCCGTGTTCTGCTATGCCACCTCCACACGGACTGAATTATTGATGGTTGGTTTTGTAGTTCAGCGCCTTTAAGATGCTTTTAGGGACGTGAGTGCATGTTCTGAGGTCTCTGCATGGAGACCCTGGACTTTATTATTTATAAACACACAGAACATAACTGTGATGGAGCGACGGGGTTCTCTATTTAATCACCCACTCCTGTGTTTCGGCGTTATTGAGCGTGTCCTTATGTTGCAACGTGACGCTGGTGGATGTCTCACACACACACACACACACACACACACACACACACACACACACACACACACACACTTCTCCAGAAAGTGTGTATCAGATGTATCACTGCGAGGCCTTAACTCTGTTCATTCCCCTCTCATCATGGACACACACATCCATCACACACACGCCACATATGTGTACAGCCTCCGCAGACGACGACTGTTCAGCATAAACACACACACACAAACACAGCAAAACACACACACACACACACACACACACACACACAAGCACTCTGCGCCACTGGGCAGGGACTAGCCTGAAAGATTGAAAGCAATTAAAACTATCATCTGCAGTGGCTCTGGGCGGGCCCGTGGCTGCGGGGGGAGCTGCCACTGAGCATCAGCCTCTCCGTCTCAGCAACGCGGAGCGACACGAGAGGGAGAGCCGCAGCCTCTTCCGAACACACACACACACACACACACACACACGCACACACACACACACACACACGTGTGTCCGCGCGGGGCTTTGTCAGACGACTGCCTAACACCTGATCCTGCTGCTGATGGCTCACCTGCTCCCCGTGTTGCAGCCTCCCGACAGGTGGACACGCGGCGGGCTCACGGCGTCCCAACATGGCGGCCGACCCTCGGCAGAGTTGGATGAGTCCGTGTGCAGCGGGCCGGACCGCCGCGTCAGCAACCAGGCCAATCCTGTTTCACTCAGACCCCGTAGAGCAGCTTCAGAGAGACACTCAGTGCCTTGCTCAAGGACACATGGACTAGGGCGGGGATTGAACCTCCAACCCCCTGAAAGACGGACCTGATAACCAGACCCCCTCGCCTGGGAGGAACGCTTGTTTAGGTTTTTTATGTCTTACACAAAAAGTCTGCGCAGCCTTGGGTACATGTGGGAAACAGTTATTGTTCCAGTAAATACTTTGTGGTTTGGGATGCTTCATTGGAGCACACACACACACACACACACTCACACTCACACACACTCACACACACACACACACACACACACACACACACACACACACACACACACACACACACACACACACACACACACACACACACACACACACACACACACACACACACACACACACACACACACACACACACACACACACACACACACACTCATCAGGTGCTCTCATTAGGTGAAGTCCTGTATCTCGAAGCTGTTTGGGCCAAACTTGGAGCGTTTACCTGCGTTCAGATCCTCGTGGCTGTGTGGGCCCTTAACACGTCTCCTCAGGACAACCACGCCACCATTATCAACCACGGCTCCTCTCTCTCTCTCTCTCTCCCTCTCTCTCTCTCTCTCCCTCCGATCAGCTCTCCACCTGTCACTCTCGCTTAGCGTCGGCATTAGCGCCGGTGGTTTCCTGGTCCTGGTCCTCCCCTCCCCTCCCCGTCTCCCCGTGGTGCGTTTGAATACATATCTCCGATATCCAGCCCCTACTTAATTTGACAGGCCGTGTTTTGTCGGTGTGACAGGCCCACAGCGAGCCACTAATAGGCCACGGAGACCACCAGCAGCGGCACCAGCCAGGGAGGCCCCGCGGTGCCCGGCCCCATCAGCCTCCACGTCTCCGGGGGCGATGCGGCTGCAGGGGGGGGGGGGGTCATGGGTCAGGTGGTCAGGCTGCAGTGCTGTCACACCGGGCCACAGCAGACTGGACCAGGCCTCAGCGCTGACACCCATCACTGTACCCCCCCCCCCCCCACACACACACACACACAGGAGGGTAAAGAGAGCAGCCAGGGGGGATCTGATGGCCGGCCCCTCTCTGATGGCTGCTGCTGCGAGGGTTCAACCCCTCGCTGCTGGTTTCATGATCAAAGGCAAAGTCATCTTTACTGTCAATTTACCAATGTTGAACATACAGAAAATCGAAGGTGTGTTTATCTCTTTTTTTTAAGTGAATAATAGTCATAAGAAGTTATAAAGTTATAAGGTAGTAAAGTGCAAACACTCAACAACAAAAACAAAGAACATTTAGACAACATATATTTGATAAATTAAGAACAATAGAGAAGACGTGCACCGTGGTGGGCGGGCCTTCCCTGTGTTTCCCTTTAGCTCGCCTGTCTCTCTGATTGTGACCCGCTAACCTCCATCGTGGCTAATTGTTGTCCGGTGGAGGAGGAGGAGGGAGGTACCATGGAGGTGGAGACAATTTATATTGTTCTGCTTTTGTTTGCTTCGCAGAAAGATGAGGGAGGAATCCCAACAGACACCGAGTCTGAGTCTGTCGCTCCATCACTTAAGAACAGACTGAAATAACAAGTAGCTGTAGACACGTTCACGATGCCCCGAGAATGAATCCTACGCATGGCGCAGACCCTCTGGCTTCCTCCTGTTCTAACTACTGGATGGATTCTGGTGTTCCTGCAGCCGTTGACCCCTTCAGTCTTATTCAATCTGCACATGTGAACGAGGCTTTCTGCTCTTTTCAGACGTGTCATCTCCATCATCATTGTGCTGCTGTCAGTTGGTGATTCCTGCAGAGGAAGAGGAAGTTTTCTGAGAAACATTCTGCAGAAGAGCTGAAATGAAAATGTATTGGGGTAACGGTGCTGACGACGACAGAACGCTGTCATGACCACTTTGTGGTGAGATGTCAGAACTCATTCAGTTCTCCTTAATTGGCATAATTCAATACCTATCGGATCAATGCGACAAATGACATTAGAAATGTCCAATTTGAACAGTATTTATTACTTTAGACTTCTCAGGGTTTTCTGTCGATTGCAAGGTCAAAATATGAAAGATAAATGTCTTAAATGATCAGTCAGGGAGGATCCTCGTATTTGATTCTGCTAACAGGCGGCGTGGCAGAAAGAGAGCAAGAGATCCAGAGGACATGCGGCCTGGGCCGAGAGCCAGAGACGGGGGTCGTCTGGGGGTCCCAGGGTCTTTCATGTAGTGAATTATTAAGGTTTACTAATCCTTCATAAATCTCCTCTTTGTCCTGTCCATTACCGGCCTGTCACATCCGCTTGCCACTCTCAGACTGACTCACTAGCTTCATCTAAATGACAGAAGTTAAACTGTGTTCCAGAGGAGATGGAGGGGGGGGGATGGGTGGAGGGGGGGCTGAGGGGAGGGAGTTGAGGGGGCAACAGCACTCTGCAAGTAGGCCCCAGGGCTGGATGGCTGGGTGAGGGTGCACGTCAGTTCAGATTGTGTGCTTGCGTGTGTGTGTGTGTGTGTGTGCTTGCGTGTGTGTGTGTGTGTGTGTGTGTGTGTGTGTGCAGGTCCTGCTTTTGTTTCTGTGTAGTCTTGTATTCAGATGAAGTATAAATATGAACTTAAAGACACCCTTTGAATCTAAAGAGGAAGTCAGCGTGTCATTTCTCAGATCCTCATTAACTCCCCATGCATCTCCCCCACCAGCTCGCTCCCCGTCTCCCCCGCCTCCTCCCCCTCCTCCTCCTCCTCCTCCTCCTCCTCCTCCTCCTCCTCCTCCCCAAACAGCGGCCCTTGCCTCAGTGCGTGCCCGGCGGACTCTCTCCGCGGTCTCGACAGCCGAGCTGGTCGTTGCCCCGAGCGCTGAGGAGCTGTCGCCTCGCGTTAGTGTCGCCGTGGCGACCCGGAGTCACGACTGCCTGCTCCTTGATTAGAGTGAGGTGGAGTGTGTGTGTGTGTGAGTGAGTGTGTGTGTGTGTGTGTTTAGTCGAGGAGGAGTGGGTGCCACTCAACCTCACCCCCCCCCCCTCCTGCAGAGCTGCTTTTAAAGATCGGTGCTTTGGTCAATTGGCGACTCCAATCCCACGGAGGTCAGTGACGACTCACCGGAGGTCGGTGAGGCCGGCTGTCATGTCGCGATGCGCGGGTCCATGTTCCATGTTTGTGTGTGTTTACGAGTTACCAAGCCCCCCCCCCACGACAAAATCAATGTAGACAAAATCTATAAAGATGTGATCAAAATTCCACAGGATCTTTCAGGCTCGTTGTGTTTGTAAATCTGACGGACGCCACGCCACGCCGACGTTTCACAGGGAGAGACCGGCGTCCCTCTCAGCGCCTCGGCTTTGTTCTGATTCTCTTTTTGTTCTGAGCATTTTGGCTTTAAATGTTTACATTTTATTATGAAATGGTGATATTATACATGGGAAGTCCTGGAGGACTTTATTTCCAGCACAGGTAGTGAGATATGAAAAAGAGAAGTTCTTAAACAGAACAATTAATTAAATCTCATCTTTAAAGCTAAAACTGTGATGGATGGGGTTTGACCTTGGGAACAACTTTGAACTGCATGTCTCTCTGTCTGTCTGCCTGTCTGTCTGCCTGCTGATGGCCAGGTCAGTGATCCGCTGCCCCGGAGGGAGCCATAACTACTGTGTGTGACTCCCCCCCCCCCCCCCCCCCCCCAGGCCCCCCGGGCTCGGCCGTCATCTCTGGACTCTTTCTCCGGCCAGAGGGAGGACGGACACACGCTGCCCATCTGCTGGACGTCCTTCACTCGCCCCGCGGACAACATCGTGTTGTATTTCAGAATACTGACTTACTGAGTAATGGAGGTTCAGTGGGAGTGGAGAGATGGAGAGATGGAGGGATGGAGAGATGGAGAGATGGAGAGATGGAGAGATGGAGAGATGGAGAGATGGAGAGATGGAGAGATGGAGAGAGCGTTTCTGTCCTCGTGAACTCGGCATGAGGACGACGTTTCTTTGGAACCCAATAAATTAGTTTGGCATCTTAACATATTCCAACTTGTGTTATCCTTACTGACGCTTAGCAACCAAAACACAAACGCTATCGTCAGGTCATAAAAAGGAGAACTCTGGACTCCTGCATGAGAGAATGACTCGCTCCTCCACCATCCACCATCCACCATGCACCATCCACCGTGCACCATGCACCATCCACCATCCACCATGCACCATGCACCATCCACCATGCACCATCCACCATGCACCATGCACCATCCACCATGCACCATCCACCATGCACCATCCACCATGCACCATCCACCATGCACCATCCACCATGCACCATCCACCATCTTGCTCCATGCTGGTTCATAAAGGACTTCTTGGTGCATGAAGATGGATCTGTGTGAGGGGAGGAGCGCTCCGACTTTCTTAGTAAAACATGCAAAAAAAGCATTCTAAAAAAGTGTCTCACACTTCAAACCCCAAAACACGCCACGCTCCTCCGTCACCACGCCGAGCTGCACAGCTCCACAGCTCCACCCTGGTGGAGGCGGAGCAGAGCATCCAGAGGACGGCTAGTGAGAGCGAAACAAGACTTCCCTCTAGCTATGGCTTCCTGACTTGTTTATCTGCTAACTGGGTGGTGAGGGGGGTGGGGGGGGGGGGGGGTGAACATATGGTTTGCTAAAACATGGACTTGTAGTTGGGAGGCCGAGGCACCCCAAGGGATGGAGCTGACGGGCTTTGGTTCCTGTCTCCCTCGATTCCTCCCGCTTGGACAGCCAGAGCCGAGCAGCCGTCCTCCAGGAGTTAGCGGCCTCCTTCTCTCTCTCTCTCCTTCTCCCTCTCTCTCTCCCCCTCTCTCTCTCTTTGCTGTCCCCCCCCACCCCCCTCACACCCATCCTCAGTCAAACCCAGAGATGTGAATAGGGGGAGGTGAGGGACCTCTGGCTTTGAGGCGCACATGGGGGGGGGGGGAAGAGCTGCCTGACACCATCATGTTGTCCCGGTCCCCAGAGTGTGAGCCCTGGTGCTGGGGGAATAAAAAGCCCCGGTCCCGGCAGGAAGACGTGCTGGTGCCCCGACGCCGATGGAGACTCGTCTCTGGGAGTTTATCAGAACTGAGGATCTTCTGAGAGGTCAGTGATTTGGTTTTAGGACTGGAGTAGGTTGTCAATGACCTGCCAGCTACTGCAGCTATCTCCCACAGATCACTGCACTGAGAGGCAGTTACACACACACACACACACTCAGACACACACCCTGCAGGTCTGTGTGTTTACGGACACACTCGCTCCCCGGGATCAAGGCGCTAATGTACACACATGGTCTCACACATCCTGCATTGATGAACAAACATATGCACACACTCACATAAACTCCCTGTGGGTCAATGACTTAATATGCACATACTTACACACACACACACACACACACACACACACACACACACACACACACACACACACACACTGGTTCAGTTGTTGATGGACTCACACATGCACACACCCTGAAGGTCAGCCCGTGATGGACAGAGCTCCTGATGTGCTCTGACAGACTCGGCTGCTTTCTTTCATTTCCACTTGCTTCTCCCCCGTCAGGTGACACCCACAGGTGCCTTGGCGAGAGACCCCGCCTCCTGCGGGTGCGTTTGGGGGAAAGCTGGTTAAAACGGGAGGGCAGAGAAAGAGACGATGAGCAGAGAAAGAGACGATGAGCGGAGAAAGAGACGATGAGCGGAGAAAGAGACGATGAGCGGAGAAAGAGACGATGAGCGGAGAAAGAGACGATGAGCGGAGAAAGAGACGATGAGCGGAGAAAGAGACGATGAGCGGAGAAAGAGACGATGAGCGGAGAAAGAGACGATGAGCGGAGAAAGCGGGCGGCCGACGTACAGCTGCTTACTGTCAGTGACCCACAGCATGGTCTCAACAACTCTACTCACATATATAAATACATATACATATATATATATATATATATATATATATATATATTTATTTATATATATATAAATATATATATTTATAATTATATATACAATTGCATATACTGTATATATATAAATAAATAAATTAATATATATTTATATATATGTATAGAAATAAATATAATATATATATATATATAAATATATATATAATTATATATACATATATTTAAAGATATATATGTATATATAAATATATATATATTTATATATAATTATATATACCGTATATGCTGCGGTATATATATATACATATATATATATATATATGTATATATATATGTATATATATATGAATGATGATGAATAGTGAATGTTAAGCATCAGCTGTCTCTCATTACAAATGAATAGTAACAAGCAGCTTTAACCTCCTGACATTACAGCAAAGTTACATTCTCGTTCTGTTAGACTCAGAGAAGCACGTCGATATCTGCAGAGAAGAACCCGGCGAGTCATCGTCCAGTCACGACTGAACCGTGACCTCTGCCCTTTTCAGATATCAGCCCAGCTTACATGGACGGCTGTTTTCCCGTTGGAGGCCAGCCAGCGTGCGTCTAGCCCTCTCGCGTGTGATCGCGTGTGAAGCTGAAGTCATCCGGCGCTCCGAGGGCGGCGCCCTGACACACTGGTGGGCGCTGCACCTCTGGAAAGGACACATGTCGGTCTGCCAGGATGGGGAGTCCGAAAGCTTCACAGACATCAGCGACCTTTGAGAGGAGCAGTTTGGGGATGACGCTCATTCACTCTCTTGCCAAGAGCCAATGAGACGCTGCTCCCTGCCTGTCTCATATACACGTTTACACACGGACAGCTCAGCTCGGACTGACAGCCCGCCGGGTTCTGAACAGGGGAACACATCAGAATCCTACATCCAGGGTTCTTACAGGGGGTTTATCAACCAGCTGAGACTTTGGCACACACAAAAAGAATACTCACACATTGCGACACTCGCATGACAGTTGAGGTTCTGCGTTGACCTTGAACGGTCAAGGTCAGAACAGGTCGTGGGCAGCGAGAGGGTTCGCACATCTTTTGCTCTGTGTGGGTTTCAAACAATACAGCTCCACATAACCCTTAAAACCACACATTTCACTTTACACTGCTGTTAAAGCAAATGTACCACGTAACGAGACACCTCTGAGCTTGATTGTTGTGGGGAGTGGATTTGTTTAACTTTAACCTCTGGACGGAGCCAGGCCAGCTGTTTCCCTGTCTTTGTGCTAAGCTAAGCTAGCCGCCTGCAGCCTGAACCTTTATATTGATTAGAGAAGCAGAAAACATGTGAGCGGCATTAATCTTCTCATCTAAAATATATTTATATTTATATGTATATATATAAATATAATATATATATATATATTATATTTATAATATATATATATATATATATTGTATATTTATATATATATATATATATATATATATATATATATATATATATATATTATATTTGTAATATATATTGGATATTTATATATATATTTTTTATATTTATATATATATATATATTTATATTTATATTTATATATATATAAATATGGAGAAAAAACGTCCAATCACAGTGAACTCAACATCTTTTGCACACTATAGTCTCCATTTAATTTAATCCATCGTCGTTATTCAAGTTTCAGAAGCCTTAGAGAGACTTTGTTGGAGAGCTTCTTGTCCTACTGAAGTTCCCTTGAGCAAAACACTGAAGCTCCACCTGACCTGCTGAGGGGCCTCGAGAAAAACAAGCTCAGGTACCCATCGAGCAGCTTCAGTATACAGACTATAGTATTGCTAAAATGATGTAGGATGTAATAGGGTTCTTACACATTTTGACCAATGGATTTCCAGGACTTTTCCAGGTTTTCCATGACCGTAAGAACCCTGCTGTAAGACGTAGGTAAAGAAAAGAGGAAGTCATCAAGACACGAGGCTTGGAGGAGCTGCTGGAGTAGTTCTCCTTTGAAAAAGGGGGGAAGGAAGGAGGGAAGGAGGGAAAGAGGGAAAGAGGGGGAGGACGGGAGGGCTTGGGTGAATAATTGATGGTGGCTGAGAGCGATATGAGTTTAGTTAATGTGCCCAGCAGCAGACTACGAGAGGAGCTGTTAGCTATTCCACCGCAGGCCCAGAACCCAGAACCCAGAGCCCAGAACCCAGAACCCAGAGCCCAGAGCCCAGAACCCAGAGCCCAGAGCCCAGAACCCAGAACCCAGAACCCAGGGCCCAGGGCCCAGAACCCAGAGCCCAGAGCCCAGAACCCAGAGCCCAGAACCCAGAGCCCAGAACCCAGAGCCCAGGGTGAGAGGTCGCTGCTCAGCACCCCCCCCGCCCCGGTAGATCTTTCCATTACTCGTTCGGTCCATCTCTCAGGCGGTGGTGCGTGGATCCATCTTAATGTGCGGGTCTGTTTGCGCCGCTGTGTTCGGAGGCTCAGCACAGCTGCAGCGCCCTGCCAGCGGAGCGGCGGCGGCCCGGGGTTCCTCCTGTGAGCGGGACGGAGTGCTGCTGTCAGCCGGCCCAGATGCCGCTCCATAAGGACCCTCCTCTCCTCTCTCCTCTCTCTCCTCTCTCTCCTCTCTCTCCCCTCTCTCTCCTCTCTCTCCTCTCTCTCCTCCCTCTCTCCTCCTTTCACTCGCCAGGAGACTTGTGTGTTCAGCGCTCAGCGCTCGAGTCGCAGCTTCTTCATCTTCTCCCGCTGAGGGGGAGAAGATGAGGGTTGCAATTCAACTTTGAGTCTGTGTTTTGTACTTGTGGTGTAAGAACAAGTAAATACACGCAAACAAAAAGCCAGACAGCATTTATGTGTCACTAAAATATTGTTTGACTTGATCATAAAATGCAGGAGGCCCGACGTTACGTCTGGGCCCCAGGGGGCCACAGCGAATATGGACATGCCGACTTCTTTGCATGTAAATATAATATATACGGACATTTATATATATATATATATATATATATATATATATATATATATATATATATATATATATATGTATAATTATTATATACATATATTTAAAAATATATATGTATATATAAATATATAAAAATATATACATATATATAAAATAATATATATATACATATATACAACATTATATATATGTATATAATATATTTATCTAAAATAATATATGTATATATATATATAAAATTAAAATAAAAAATATATACATATATACATTATATATACACATATATATAACATAATATATATACATATAATATATATGTATATATTTATACATATATATAAAAATTAATATATATAAATTAATATATATATATATATATATATATATATATATATATATATATATAGTTTTTATTCAGCTTGACTTCTTTGAATATGGAAACTTTTAGATCTTTATAGAATTTTAAATAAATGTGAAAGAGCCTAAATAAATCAATGCTAGATAGTGTTGGCTCTAACCAAGTCCTCACTGAACTCTCTGCTGTGACATTGTCTCTGTATTAAAGAACTGACACCATCTCCCATGTGCCGGGCTTTAGAGAAGTGAAGGACCTCGCTCCTCTCCTCCCTCTGCTCTCTCCTCCATGTCATAGTTCACTCCTGTCCTTCATCCGGATGCACCAGACCTCGTCTTCCCCCTGTTGTCACATTGGGTTCAGACGGTTAGACTTTCCCTCGGCACACCGACATTCCGCAAAGGGGCTCCCACCCGGCCGGGGGGGAGGAATCAAGAGCCTGGAGTCGACCCGAAGCCTGCTGCCCGGGCTGAGAGAGACGGCTGAGGGGAGGGCGAGAGGGCGAGAGGTCGCGGGGTCAATTTAGAGGACGCACGAGAGAAAAGAAAGAGGAGGTAGGAGACCAGGAGCGAGTGGCAGACAAAGGGATTGGGGCGGCTCAGTGGGTCAGGGGGTCGTCCTGCAACCCAGAGGTCGTCGGTTCGATCCCCGCTCTCCCCAATAGTTGCAAGTGGAAGTGTCCATGAGCAAGGCACTGAACCCTCAGCTGCTCCCCGGTGCTTCACTGCAGCCACTGCTCCTCATGAGGAGGAGGGGTTCAATGCAGAGAATGCATGCTGTTGACTGTGTACCTGTACTCTGTGTACCTGTGAGGAGCGTTATGAGGCGGACACACAGCGGTCCTGGGTTGTACTCACCGTTTCCTCCGATGCCGTTCAGCAGCTGGAAGTGAAGAAGGGAAGACATCCCTCACACACTCCTGCAGCCGTAGAGCGACACACACACACACACACACACACACCACAGACAGTTATGATTTATTGTTGTTTCCGCTGTAAATCTTCCTGTTATCAGCGTTTATGATATCGAGGACATTTACAAGTGCGAGTTTATCGAAAGTAAGAAATTCTTAATAATAATTTGTTTTGCAGGATTTAGTTTTAAAATCTGGTTTTAGTACATTATTGTCATATTAATTATCATAAGAGCTTATACCTCTTCACTCTGCTGTATCCTGTAATCTGTTTATAAATGACATTTTTTTCCTAAATGTTAGAAATGAACAAAACATTTTGACAAACTAGACAATTAATGATGCTAATAATGATAAAAACATGTAACTAATTAAACTTTGAATTGTTTCATCATCTGAGCAAAGCATCGGTTCACACTGAGCTCCACCTTCACCTCCACCTTCACCTCCACCTTCAGAGGAGAGGAGGAGTGAACCGGACCAACGCCTCACCTCGTCTAGTGGGACCGTCACCGCCATGACCTCTGATGCCGCCACGCTGCTGTGAGGTAGAGCCCCATCCGACAATACAGGGGAGAGAGAGAGAGGGAGGAGAGGAGGAGAGGAGGAGAGGGAGGGAGGGAGGGGGGGGCTGCTGTATTGTAGTGCCTGCGGCCAAAGCTCCCAGTCAATATATATCTCCACCCGGCTGCCGCGCTGCCCTCCCAGAGCCGCGCAGAGCAGCGACAGCCACGCCGGACTCTGCAGGAGGAAGACATGCAGCATGCAGGTGAGTGAGGAGGAAGGATTTAAAGGATTTAGAGGAGTTAAAGGATTTAGAGGCAACGCCAGCTGCACTTTGTGCTTTTACACTCATTAAGAACAATGCGTTGTGTCTTTTATGTGAGAGATGCTTTGAAACACAATAAGATGTGCTTGAAGTTGTATTTTAATGTCATTTGATTGTTCATTTCTGAAGCTGAATGTGGTTACAACAATTTATAAAATACTGTTTTATTATTGTTTACATATCCAGCCTTTTTTTATTCTACACTGCATTGCCATTACATTTATGCATGCAGTTTATTATTATTAAATGTGATTTTAACTCCTTTAATAAAGTACCCATTAACCGTAACCCTAAAAACTTCTGCAGCATCAGCTGATGTTTGTCTGTCACGTTAACGGCAGTAAATAATGTGTCTACATTTATTATATTGAAAATACAATAAATATATTAGTTTGGTTTGTTAAAAGGAGTATATTTATCATATTGGAAATACAATAAAAATATTAGTTTGGTTTATTAAAAGGAATTTATGTATTATATTGAAAATACAATAAATATATTAGTTTGGTTTGTTAAAAGGAATTTATGTATTATATTGGAAATACAATAAATATATTAGTTTGGTTTGTTAAAAGGACTTTATTTATTATATTAAAAATACAATAAATATATTAGTTTGGCTTGTAAAAAATACTTTATATATTATTTTGAAAATACAATAAATATATTAGTTTGGTTTATTAAAAGGAATTTATGTATTATATTGAAAATACAATAAATATATTAGTTTGGTTTGTTAAAAGGACTTTATTTATTATTTTGAATTATATGAATTGATATTAAATTAAATGGATAAAGACTAATAAAGACTTTCCTTTTTCTCCAGACACCCAACTCTTCACCCTGACATGGTAAATATGAACTGATGAAGCCTCTAGACTCCCCCCCCCCCCCCCCCCCCCCATGGTGCTGTAACCTGTCGAAGCTCTCGTGTGGTCAGCCTCCTTAATTGGAACAATAGATGTTCAAGCGGTTCGGCTTGTTTGATCATCGGCCCTAAAAGCTCAAAACAAGACCGCAGGGTTTGGATATGGGGGGGGGGGGGGGGGGGGGGGGGCAAAGTGCAATCAGTGGCGAGCCGAGCGGATAACAGCGGCCAGGAGAGGACCGACAAAATACTGTAAAAATTCTATTGATTGGCTGGCCGCAGCAGCTGTTAGCTTCCATTATGACTGAGCGCAGGTCAGAGCCCCGGGGCGCACAAGTGGGCCAATCAGACGGGCCGCCGCAAAGCGGCCCGATTCCCAGAGTCCAATGGGGAGCGTGTTTCCACCGCCGCGCCGCGTTAGGCTCTCGACGCCACGCCGCCCCGCGAGCCGCTCAGGCGAGGCTGCTGTCGCTCGCTGGGAGCGGCCATCCATCACCGGGGGTCGCTTCACCTTCTGGAGCTAAACTTTAGTTTAAGACAGGAAAAGATCGGTCGGTGAAGTTTGTCTCGACTGAACGTCACGCACACTTTCATCTAAACGACCCGCGAGAAAGAGCAGATAAAAGCCTCAAAGCGGGCGAAGAGCACAGTCCTCCTCGTCTTCTGTCCCCGGAGGGCTCAGCCATCGGCTTCAAGGACAAGACGTGTCTGTAATTTGTAGGATGAAAACAGTTTTTTTAACGGTATTTACATTTTTTTTATGGATTAGAGAAGAGAGGGATGATAATTAAACTATTGCAGAGGGATGGAGATGTACAAAAGAGAAGGAGAGACATTAAAGGTGCAAACAGAATATCTGCAGCTAAACGAGCTGTTACACATTTATTGATGGAAGAAAGACAAAATAAAATCACATTAAAAATGTAAGAATTATTTTAAATGTCCATCATTATAATTACCAATGGATAGAGGTTCTAACCGACTCTTATGAGACACACCAAGTTACACAACGATCATCCGTGAATCTAAATAAAGCTTTTTCTAAATAAGATAAAGAGAAAACGTGTTTTTAATTTAACATGCAGCCTCTAATAATCCATTATTATTGCTTATTGATTAATAAAGCGTCAGAGACAGCATTCAGGAGAGCGGTTGAACTTGTGCGCCTCGTCCTGACCCAGATCCCCTCCCCGACACTAATGACGCCCTGCAGGCCCGACGCCCTGCAGGCCCGACGCCCTGCAGGCCCGACGCCCTGCAGGCCCGACGCCGGCCTCTCATTAGGAGTCAGACCCCGCCTCCTCTCGTACCTGCAGCCTCGGCCGCCGCTCTGCGCCTGCAGCCGGCCTCCGTCAGTGTGGTGAGGCCCTGCACAGGTGCTTAGTCCCCCTGACGGCCCACTGCCCCCCCGCCCCGGACCCGGCTAGCGCCTGGTGCCGCCGCACTGGAACTAATGACAAGTGGCGGGTAGAGAGGAGGAGCAGAGGGCCTCCTGCAGGGAGGGTAGAGGCCTCGGCCAGGCAGACAACGGCTCCACTGATATATAAATATATATATATATATATATATATATATATATATATATATATATATATATATATATATATACAGGACTGTCTCAGAAAATTAGAATATTGTGATAAAGTTCTGTATTTTCTGTAATGCAATTAAAAAAACAAGAATGTCATGCATTCTGGATTCATTACAAATCAACTGAAATATTGCAAGCCTTTTATTCTTTTAATATTGCTGATTATGGCTTGCAGCTTAAAATAAAGAACTTTATCACAATATTCTTATTTTCTGAGACAGTCTTGTATATATACACACATATACTACCGTTCAAAAGTGTGGGGTCACCTAGACAATTTTGTGTTTTCCATGAAATATCACACTTTTATTTATCAAATAAATTGCTAAATAAATATTAAATATATTCTAGACATTGACAAGGTTAGAAATAATGTTGTTTTTAAAAATATTAATTTTGTTCTTTAATCTTCAAGCTCTAAAGAAGCCAGTTTTATAGCTTCTCTCACCAGCATAACTGTTTTCAGCTGTGCTCACATAACTGCACGATTCTACCCCTCCGTTAGTCTTCTAAGGCGATGACACAATGTACCAGTAGAACACTGGAGACGGGCCTCTATGTAGTCATTTAATACGTTAACAATGTATAGAGTGTATTTCTGATAATTTTATGTTATATACATTAAAAAAAACAGTGATTTTCTTTGAAAAATAAGAAAGTTTCTAAATGACACCAAACTTTTGAAATTTAGCTCCGTAAGAAATCTAAAATATCTGAGATAGAATTATTGAAGTGGTATATAATACAATATATATATATATATATATATATATATATATATATATATATATATAAAATAAATAATATATCTAAAATATCTGAGATATAATTATTGAAGTGGTATATAATAAAATATATATATATATATATATATATATATATATATATATATATATATATATATATATATGCACTACCATTCAAGTTTGGGGTCACTTAGACAATTTCGAGTTTTCCATGAACTCTCACACTTTTAGTTATCAAGTAAGTATATTCATCATGTACATAATACAAGCTGTTTTCTGTTTTTTTCATACATATAAAAGTCAATCTGTCAAAGCGTTCCTGATCTGTTGATGTTTTTGTCTCTCTGTGTTCACAGGTACCATAAAAGCTCTTTTTCACCTTCCTTCCCAAACTGAGGAATGAATCAACTGACATGAACACAGCAGATCTAAAATAAAGATATACCTGTGATCATCATTTGATATAACCCCTCATCCCCGCCGCTCCACCATGTCCAAGGACGAGGTCTGCAGAGTGTCGTCCGGCAGCAAACACAAGGAGCGCAAGCCCAAGAAGCCGCACTACATCCCGCGGCCGTGGGGCAAACCCTACAACTACAAGTGCTTCCAGTGCCCCTTCACCTGCATGGAGAAGTCGCACCTGTACAACCACATGAAGTACAGCCTGTGCAAGAACTCCCTCTCCCTGCTGATCGAGTCCGACTGGCCCTACAAGAAGGGCCACGCCCCCCCGCTGCCGCCGCCCGGCCCCCGCCGCCAGGACGGGCGGAGCGGCGCGCCGCGCCCGGCGGCAGCGCGCCGCGCCCGCCGAGAGGAGGAGGGCAGACGGGAGAGCGGCGGACGACGAAGACGAGGGAGCGGAGGTCGCCGGGCCGACCGGCGAGGGCGGCGGCGGGAAGACGAGCCGGCCGGAGGCCGAGCTGCTGATGGCCGACATGTTGTCCCTGGAGGAGCAGCTGCTGCGGGCGCGCTCGCTGGAGGCGGAGCCTCACCTGAAGCACCACCGGCTCTCCAGCACGTACCTGGCGGCGCCCGCGCTGCTGGCGGAGCAATGGCGGCTGCTGGCGTCCAGCCACTCCAAGGCCAAGGCCGAGGGCGCCGCGGCCCGGGGGGGCGGCTCCACGCCCTGCTACCCCCCCCCGCCCGGCCTGCTGGACTACCAGGACCCGGCGGGCCTCAACCTGTCGCTGCTCGGCGTGGGCTACCCCCTGGGCGCCGGCCTCTTCTCCTACATGAACGCCGCTCTCCCCGGCGCCGCCCAGAGCCGCCAGGCGCAGCTCGCCCAGCTGCCCTTCCTGGCGTCGGCCGCTCAGCTGATGCACCCGGCGGGCGGCGCCCACCTGGACCGGGCGCTCGCCCCGCCCCGCCTCTACTACCCCTTCCTGTGCGAGCACGCCTTCGGGCCGAGTGACGGCAAGGCGCTCAAGACGGCGGCCGACGGCCCGGAGGCCACGCCCCCGTCCGGCTTCCAGCCCGACGCCGACCCGTGGAAGCTCCCCGCCCTGCGGCCGGGCGCCGGCTGGGCGTCGCCCCGGAGAGACGCCCCCCACAGGGCGGGGGACGCACTGCAGGCCGCCGCCAAGGAGGGCAAAGCATGCTGGGGCCTCAAGAGGACCGGCGCCCCGCTGGGGGGCCGCCAGGCGCCCGCGGAGAAGAGGCCGGCCGCGGGGGGCTTCAGTCCGGACCCCGTGAAGAACCTCCAGACCGCCTCGTCTCTCAGGGCCGACGCGCTTCTGCTCCCCGGGAGGTAAATGCACTTATTGTCAGTCTCTTTGGATAAAAGCGTCCGCTACATGACACGTGATGTAAGGTAAAGACCCCGAGAGACGGCCAGGCGGTCCCGCTGTTGACCGTGGTCTTTACGTCACTTTGTGCAGTCACTGTTTCTGTTATGTAAATTTTATTCTCATGTGTTTAGTTTATTGGTTTTCTCTCTCTATCTATCTCTATATCTATCTATCTATCAATCTATCTCTCTCTATATCTATCTATCTATCTATCTATCTATCTATCTATCTATCTATCTATCTATCTATCTATCTATCTATCTATCTCTCTCTCTCTATCTATCTATCTATCTATCTATCTATCTATCTCTCTCTCTCTATCTATCATCTATCTCTCTCTCTATCTATCTATCTATCTATCTATCTATCTATCCATCTCTATCTATCTATCTATCTATCCTATCCATCCATCTCTCTATCTATCTATCTCTCTCTCTCTATCTATCTATCTATCTATCATCTATCTATCTCTCTATCTATCATCTATCTATCTCTCTCTCTCTCTCTATCTATCATCTATCATCTATCTATCTCGCTCTCTCTCTATCTATCTATCTATCTATCTATCTCTCTCTCTCTCTATCTATCTATCTATCTATCTATCTCTCTCTCTCTCTCTCTATCTATCTATCTATCTATCTCTCTCTCTCTCATCTATCATCTATCTCTCTATCTATCTATCTATCTATCTATCTATCTCTCTCTCTCTATCTCTCATCTATCATCTATCTCTCTATCTATCTAAATTACCCGCCGTGTTTCTCCCTCAGCTCTCCGGACCCTCCGGTTCTGACCCGGCCCACCGACCTGTGGTTCAGCGCCCCCCCCCCCCTCAGCGACGCCCCCCCCCTCCCTCACGGCGGCGAGCCGACCCGGCCGGCGGGGGGGGGGGAGGGCACTCCGGAGTCGGTGGCCGCGCTCCTGGGCGACCTCTCCAAGGCCCTGCAGGAGTACCAGGAGGCGGAGAGCAAAGTGACCCACCTGGAGAAGGAGGACCCCCCCGCCCAGCGCCACCTGTGGGAACACCTGGGCGCCATCCGCAGCGAGCTGGCCCACCTGCACCGCGCGCTGGAGCGCACGGCCAGGCCCAGCGACGCGCCGCTCGACCTGTCGCTGAGGAGGGACGCCCCGGAGGACGGCGGCCTCAAAGACATCACCACGGAGACGGAGGAGGAGGAGGAGGAGGAGGAGGAGGAGGAGGAGGAGAAAAGGGAGGAGGAAGAGAACGAGAGGAAGGCAGCGACGGCTTCGTTGGCGAGTCGGAGGCAGTCTCTGGACGTGCTGATCGGTTCTGCCGAGGCCGGCTGGCCGAGCCGGACCACCAAGTGCGAGGCGGACTCCAGCGTCCGGCTCGGCCCGGACCGGGCGGGGGGGGGCGGCGGCGCCAAGACCCCAAAGAGACCCGCCCCCCCCGCGCAGCGAGGCGAGGCGCAGCGCCCCCAGTGAGCGGCCTCTCGTTGGAGCGTTTTAGCGTTTCTACGCGGCGTCCTCACCCCCCACGGCGCCGCTGACTCCTCCGCTGGGGGACGGATGTCGCTCTCAGTTTAACTTACAGCCTCGGACATTTTGCACCTTACAGGACGAACAGGGACGTCTACAGAAAGTCTTCCAAATGCACGATGGACATCGATTGTTACGCGTTTGTCCTCAAAAGATATTTAAAAAGATGTACGATCAGCACTTAAGGGTCCCTTCCATGAGGATATATGAACAATGAAGTCCATTAAGAATCGTGTTGAGAGACGAGCTTTGAAATGGATTTGTACATATTGCAATAATAAAACATGTAAAGCGTTTTGGTTTTATATGGATGACGTCATGTCGGCCTGCATCCTTTCACGCTGTAGAGACGCTGCTCTGAATAAACTGAGGGGACCAGAGAGACTCGTTGATGTTGAACAGAGTGACTTTACGACCTTTACGACCTTTACGTTGTCTGAACAGGAACTCATCGTGCCGTTGGAAAGGTCACAAGGTCAAACGCCATCATCGCTACCATTTAAAGTCTAAATAAGAGAACCGGCCCGTAGTGGCAGCACCACCTGACGGCCGGGTGGAGGCGCTGAAGGTGAAGCAGCTCCTGGGGCCACATGGCGGATCAGGTAGCCCTCCTGCAAAGGTCAGGGCCCCCAGGGCCGAGCTCCACTCCGACTCGACGGAGGACTACCTGTCGGCCCCCAGGTGGGCACCGAGCGCTGGGCAGCCCCCGTCAGGCTGCCCCCCCCCCCTTCACCGCCATGTCAGAGGCAAAGGTCAGGCCAGGAGGGCCAGGAGGGGCCCGTCACACTGGATACGTTCCATGAGCAAATATATGTAACCACTTAGAAGTTACGCATGATGCAGCATATGTAAACACAATGAGACGAGTCAGAGCATCTCTCCCTCACAGAGGAGAGCGTGGCTTCACAACACATCAACATCTGGAGGGTTGCTGTACCTTTAAGGGGAGCCCCCCCTACTGGTTTTAAGGACGTTTTGGCCTTGAACACCAGTGTCCTCTGTCGCTTTACTAAAACCCGAGCAGGGAGCTCCCTCCTGTGGACGTTATTCACAGACACACCGTCTCAGATTGAGCGGATGATTAAATCCTTCCTCAAAAAGCTTTGATGACTGAGACTAAAGAAAAGAAAGTAAAGAAGCGTCCCTGAGACGCTGAGAGGACGTCAGCCCTCAGAGGAGCCCTACATGGTACGTTCTGTATTTATGCTCTATCTATAGGGTCGGAGCATGCAGTCAGAAGACTCAACGAAGGCGAATTTAAATATATAAATTGAATGCATAACGTAGCAGAGTAGAAGAATTAGGAGGTTATGTGAGAAGTAGAAGAAGAAATATAAAAAGAGGAACATACTGTAGGTCTTTACACTGTAGCTTCTGTTAAAGGCGTCACATTCATTTTTAAATTGTTACATTTATTTGTTTCCCCCCAAATGCAATAATGCAGAGCGGTAAACGGTTTTGATTGGATAGAAATAACAATGATGACAAAGTAAAGACTTTTGTTCACAGCTCGTCTCCTCGTGGCGTTAAGGATGTGAATGATGACGTGTTTATGGAGGCGGTATTCAACATGTAGCAATGTAAATAAATAAAACCACAATTTACATTGAAATACATTGTTTTAATAAATACTAAACGACTCAAAGAACCTGTTTCTAGTGATGAACAGGGAGAATAGGGTAAATAGATTGAATAAGGTAAATAGGTTAAATAGAATAAATATGGCAAATAGGGTAAATATAGAAAATAGGGTAAATAGAGTAAATAGGATAGAGTAAATAAGGTAAATAGGGTAAATAAGGTAAATATAGTAAATAGGGTAGATAGCGTAAATAGGATAAATATAGTAAATAGATTAAATATAGTAAATAGATTAAATATAGTAAATAGGGTAAATAGAGTAAATAGATTAAATATAGTAAATAGATTAAATATAGTAAATAGGGTAAATAGAGTAAATAAGGTAAATAGGGTAAAAAGGGGAAATAAGGTTAATATAGTAAATAGGGTAAATAGAGTAAATAGGGTAAATAGGGTAAATAGGGTACATAGGATAAATAGAGTAAATAGGGTAAATAGAGTAAATAGGAAAAATAGGGTAAATAGGGTAAATAGGATAAATAGAGTAAATAGGATAAATAGAGTAAATAGGGTAAATAGAGTATATAGGGTAAATAGGATAAATAGGATAAATAGAGTAAATAGGGTAAATAGAGTAAATAGGATAAATAGAGTAAATAGGATAAATAGAGTAAATAGGGTAAATAGAGTATATAGGGTAAATAGGGTAAATAGAGTATATAGGGTAAATAGGGTAAATAGAGTATATAGGGTAAATAGGGTAAATAGAGTATATAGGGTAAATAGGGTAAATAGAGTATATAGGGTAAATAGGGTAAATAGAGTATATAGGGTAAATAGGGTAAATAGCCTGAAGTATTTAATGGAGTGCAACTTGTTTGCCGCCAAGAGGTCAGAGTTATTATCTCTTCTCGGTTAACAAGCTTCTCTCTTCGAGGAAATGTCAGTGCAGCTAATTTGAGAAGTTGAACTTCCCCATGGTGCGTTTCTTTCTCTGGTCACGTATTCTTATTCTGGGCGTGGCTGTGAAGATGGCGCTCGCCGTCCTCCTGCTGCTGCTCCACCCCTCGGCCTGCGGCGCCTTCGGCTTCAGGAGCTGCTCCCTGAACTTCCCCACGCCCGACCTCATCTGGTGCTTCGACCGGAACATCGCCAACCTCAGCGCCGTGCTGCGCACGCTGCCGCACAACGCCACGGCCATCAACCTGTGCAAGAACCGGATCGGCGCCGTGCCGCCCGCGTCCTTCAGCCGGATGCCGGGGCTCCGGCACCTGGACCTGAGCCAGAACCGGCTGGTCTCTCTGAGGGGAGGAGGGTTCAGAGGCCTGGCGGTCCTGGAGAGCCTCAACCTCACCTGCAACAACATCTCCCGCCTCCACGCCGGCGCCTTCGAGGGCCTGGCCGGGCTGCAGACCCTCCTTCTGATCCACAACGCGCTGGCGGCGTTCCCTCCCAGTCTCTTCGGGTCCCTGCCGGCCATCCTGGACGTCCGTCTGTCCCTGAACCGGCTCACGGCCTTCGGCTGCGAGGCCTCCGGGGGCTCCGCCACGCTGTGGCGCCTGGACCTCGTCCTCAACGACCTCCGCAGGCTGAACGTCAGCTGCTTCCCGGCCCTCCGGTCCATCGGGCTGTCCAACAACTCCAGACTGGCGCTGCGGCCGGACGCCTTCGCCTCCAACCCGAGGCTGAGGACGCTGCTGGGCCGCGGGGTCGGAGCCGAGGTTCTGATGGGCCTCTCCGCCGAGACCCGGGGGAACCTCACCTGGGTCGCCTTCTCTTTGTCCCTGGAGAAATCTCCTGTGACGATCTGCGGCGTGCTGCGAGGGATGGAGCGGCTGCAGAGGGTCGAGGTGCAGCGCGCTCGTGATGCAACGTCGGTTTCCTTTTGATCTTTACAGAACTCACCTGCATTTCCTCCGTCCAGGTGGACTTGAGAGGCTCCAGGTTGCCTGGCGCCAACTACAGCCTGCTGGCCTGCGACACGCCGCCCACGCTCGTCATCGAGGACGCCGACCTGGGCAGCGCCGCTCCGCCGTCTCTGGGCTCGGGCAACACCAGCGAGCTGCATCTCGTCAACTGCGGCCTGAAGCGGATCCTCCGCTCGACCTTCGCCGGCTACGGCGCCCTGAAGACGCTGCGGCTGGACCAGAACCCGCTCGCCATCCAGGGCGACGCCTTCCACGGCCTGACGCGCCTCCAGTTCCTGAGCTTCGACAGGAGCAGGCTCCGCAACGTGGACCCCGCCTGGTTCCTCCCTCTGGCGTCCCTGACCCGCCTGTCCCTCATGAAGAACGAGATCACGGCGTTGGCGCCGCAGGTGTTCGGCGCCCTGGCTCACCTGGAGCAGCTGTACCTGCAGTTCAACCTGCTGAAGTACATCAGCAGGCAGCCCTTCAGGAAGCTGCGCAGGCTCAAGAAGCTCAACCTCAGCCTGAACATCATCAACTTCATCGAGGTCGGGACCTTCCGGGACCTGACGAGTCTCACGTGCGTTCTCCGCCCGGCGCCCATCGCTCCTCCACCTTCACGTTGAGGTTTATTATTTATCTAACGCGCTCCTCTCTCCGCCAGGTACCTGGACCTCAGCGGGAACCGGATCAAGAGGCTGACGCCGATGATCCTGTCGGGCCTGGTGAGCCTGAAGAACTTCGTCCTGTACAACAACCGCCTCCACTTCAAGGCCTACGAGGCTCCTTTCATGAACCTCACAGCTCTGGAGGTAGGGCGGCTTTTAAAGAGTCAATACAATTACATTGTGTGTGTTAGAGATATTTATTTTGACTTGTATTTAGTTGTATTGTAAAGAAAATATTGATTATTAGCCTTTTTCTTCATTTCTTTTTTCTTAAGATAGTTTTAGTCTGGTTCATTGTGATTGTTTACATGTATTTAGTTGTAGGGTTCCCTGATTGAGTCACGCTATGGTTACATGTGTGTGGGCAGCTTCAGGACCAGCATGCACCTGGGTGGCCTCTGGTTTCTACCAGCACACGAGAGGCAGCGGCAGCCTTTAGTTTGTTTAGTAATTAAATTATAAGAATAATGTCGAACGGGAATGGACATCACTTTCTTTTGGCAAAACCACGGTGCGTCAGAGGCAACTAGATCTATAGTTTCATTTGACTTGAGGACGAATGGAGCTCCATTATGTATAAATGTGTTCATCTTTTCATTTCTCCATCTCCGCGTGACCTCTGGAGTATCTGGAGATGAACTACCAGGGGCCCGGCGGCCACGGCCTCGGCGCCATCGGACCGCGGTTCTTCCAAGGTCTGGGCCGCCTCCTCTCGGTTTCCATGGGCCACAGCATCCGGATCGACTTCCACCCCGCCGCCCTGGTCCCTCTGGTCCAGCTGAGAGCGCTCTACATCGCCGGCGTCGTTATGAAGACCACCAACTTGAGCGCAGTGCTGTCTCCCCTGAAGAACCTGAAGAAGTTGACGCTCTACAAAGCCGACCTGGACGCTCTGCCCGCTGACCTGATGCCACCGGACAACAGCCTGGAGGTCCTCCAGGTCCAGTCCAACCACCTGCACCGCGTGGACAGAGCCCTGCTGGACGCCCTGCCGAGGTAGACGAGCTGCGGACGAGCAGCGGCGCCGTGGAGACGCAGCGCCGCACGCTGCACTTTATTATGGAGGGGGGTAAAGTTTAAAGTCTGTATGTGCCTCCATGTGCGTAGGCAGGCTATTTATATTCTGCACAGTCAAGGATGACCTAGCCTGGCCGGAGGAGGAGGAGGAGGAGGAGGAGGAGGGGGAGGAAGAAGAGGAGGAGGAGGAGGAAGAGGAGGAGGAAGAGGAGGAGGGGGAAGAAGAGGAAGAGGAAGAGGGGGAGGAGGGGGGCAGTCAGCCAGCTAAAGAGTCACTGTGTGTAGCGTTTTATAAGTGTGCGTTTCTGATGTGTGTCTTCTTACATTTTAACGTTTTTAAGTGGAAACAAGCTAAAGTTTATAAGATATTTTTAACGTGTAATGTAGCAATTTTGAAACATTCTATTGTGCTACATATATTGGTCCATATGATGTTTTGTGGCATAGAAGAAACTACAGAATGAAGAGAATGAATCAGATGTTTGGTGAATAGGATTTTTTCGTGTTAGAGAAGAAGATCTTTAAATATGTTCATATTCTTAGTTTAGGTGAGACGAGACGACTCATGCCATACATTTTGTTTATCAACATCGAGCCCCATAGGAACCATGTGTGACATGGCCTGGAGGTGAGAGGTCACGGGACCCCTGGCCTTGTAGAAAAAATATCAAAATCTGTAATGTAGCTTCCTACTCTGTGTTAACCTGTATGACATTTAGATAATTGGTGTGTATGTATGTATTTCCAGATTGCGTGTTTTGGACATGAGAGACAACCCACTCACCTGTACCTGTGACAATGCCTGGTTTAAGACCTGGGCCATCCACAACACCCAGACACAGGTAACCCTGGAGACAGCGAGAGTGACGCGTCCAAACCAACTCACACACACACACACACACACACACACACACACACGCGCGCTGTCGCCCCCCTGCAGGTGTCCTACCTGTACAGCCTGCACTGCGACAACGACCCCGGCGCCGCCGAGCTGTGGCGCTTCGACTTCACGGCCTGCTCCTCCGAGCTCCTCTCCTTCGCGCTGTTCGTGGCCTGCTCGGTGGCGGACGCGCTGCTGGTGAGTGTGTGCGTGGCGTGGCACACGCACGGCGGCGCGCTGCGCTACCTGCTGCTCGTGCTCAGGGCCCGACTGCGCGGGCGCAGGCGGGGCGCCGGGGCCGCGTTCCAGTACGACGCGTTCGTCTCGTACTGCGGGAAGGACGAGGCCTGGGTGATGGAGCAGCTGGTGCCCCGCCTGGAGAGGCCCGCGGCCGGGCAGCCGAGGCTGCGGCTGTGCCTGCACCACCGGGACTTCCGGCCCGGCGCCGCCGTGCTGGACAACATCGAGGCCGCCATCCACGGCTCGCGCCGCACCATCTGCGTGGTGACGCGCCACTTCCTGCGCAGCGACTGGTGCGCACTGGAGTTCCAGCTGGCCGGGCTGCGGCTGCTCTGCGACGGCAGCGACGCGCTGCTGCTGCTGCTGCTGGAGGACCTCCCGGAGCGGTGCCTGTCTCCTTACGCGCGCCTCCGCAAGCTCGTGCACAAGAAGACGTACCTGCGGTGGCCCGAGGCGCCGCAGGACCGGGACGCCTTCTGGGTCCGGCTGATCGACGCCGTGAAGGACGGGGAGGAGGGAGAGGAGGAGGGGGGAGGAAGAGGGGAACACGAGCTGGGGTAGATCATCTGCCAAAACAAGTTCAACATGCCCAGTTATCTGGTCACGGTCTTTTAGTGGAGCGTTAACTAGGGTGACCATATCCATGACACCAACAAGGAGGACACTATGCGGTATTTTGTGAGACTGAATAGTTGCATAGGACGTTGGCGTGCTCCCCTCTACAACACAACGTTGTGTGATTCTACGTGTGTGTAACAGAATAGTCTGGAAGAGTCAAAAAGTGTTTGTTCACAGTATTTGTATTTGTTTAATACATTGAGGTGTTCAACAACTGACCATTGAGATGAAAAGTGCCGAGTGCCACAAGGCAGAACATTTGTGTAATTCATTAAATGAATGTTTTAAAAGCATAAATAAAAACAAACATGTGGTTTACATTTAAAGCATTTCTAAAGGGATTCAGTCTTTTGGGGACTTGTGTGCAGCGTCTTTATCGTGTGCAGCAGGCCACCTGTATTCAAGCACACTGGTCATCTCCTGCAGGGACAAATATGAACAATACTGTTATCCGCATTTACAAATCTGTATGGTTTTAAACCCAATGAATATTCATATTACATGTAACACATTCATACAATCAACATGCTGCATTATAAATCAATTTAGCTTAAGAGCTTCCTACAGGAAATCAGTAGCCTATATATGCCCAATTAAATACACAGCAAAAGAATGCATCATATGGAGCGGATGCCCCTGACACAACATTATCAAAGTGTATGTGGGTTCAAAACAAATTAAAATCAGACTAGTGTACTCACCAAATTGAAATGGTTAAATCTGTATTTGCAATACTGGAGCTCGATCTGTCTGCCGGCAGCCATAAAGACCTTGAATCTGAAATATGTCAGACCTCAGGAGGAGAACAGTCCATGTAGCTCCTCTTGGACTTCATGGTGCCCATCTGTTCCTGTCCTGGAGCTCCTCCACTGCAGGCTGCCTCCTCTCCAGGAACAGCAGCAGCAGCACTTCCTAAAACATTACACACATGCAATAAAACAACTGTTATACGGTCATAATCTGACAAAAATCACTTATATTCACTGTTTGAATATTTCTAGAAATGGGTTAGCATTCCCTCTGAATCACTGTATAGTGTTATACAACACTGTAACAACATTATGTAGGCTTAGCTCAGCTTAGATTAGATTAGGGGACAGACAAAAACTGTAAAAAACAAACAGAAAAAAGTAATATATATATATATGTATGTATGTATATATATATATATATATATATATATGTATGTATATATATATATATATATATACATGTATATGTGTATATATGATGTGTATATATCATGTATATATATGTATATAAATGTATATATATATATATATATATATATGTGTATGTTTATATATGATGTGTATATATGTGTATATGTATATTATGTATATATATATGTATATGTGTTTATATGTATTTGTGTGTATATGTATGTTTATATATATATATATGTATGTGTATATGTTTATATTAGTGTATATATGTGTATATGTATATTATGTGTATATATGTATATATATATATATATATATGTATGTGTTTATATGTATATGTGTATATATGTATATATATTTTTTATTTGGGGTTTATTGAAACTTGTGATGCCAGCATTTTCCAGAAGGTTTTGTCGCGTTCTTCTCGTCTGCTCCTTCATAGCAGAATAATAAAATAATATGTTGTGATACCATTTCCAAAATGATGGTGCATCTGGCAACACTGAGATGGGTCGACCGATGACGGTCCTCTCTCAGTGGAACGTAAGGGAGATACCATTCACAAAACTCCAAGACCCAGAGGAACACAAACATCCCACCAAGCTAAATCCTGGACGCTTCTGGAATCCCTGCCGGACGCTTTGTTTAGGTCTCAAAAAGAGGACATGTCCCTGCGTTAACTGGTTTATAAGTTTTTATTTACATGCTGTTTGCAATTTGATAAGAAATTATAGAGCAGGAATTAATGATGTGAAAAAGCTGTTTCGGCTGCAAATAATGATTATTTGTTTTATTTTGTAGTTCAATCGTTGTTGCAGCTCTAATAATAATATTGTAAAAGTAGTGATATGCTATGTTTTAGATAAGAATGCTAGTTTAGTCCATCGTACAATATTATTATTGCGTTGTCATAAAAATGTCAATGTATATGATTCCATAACATTAATGTTATAATAATGCAATAATATGGTATGCTATTAAAAAGTAATCAAACAGTTACAAATATAAGTTATCAGTTCATATTATAACACGTTTTTTAACCTTATTTAAATTGTGAAATCGAGTGAATAAGAAAACAACATTTCACGCCCAAGATTTCCAAACACTTCATTTATTTGACATTATACATTCAAATCAAAATAAAAAATATTCATATATATTTAATATAGAGCTAATATGCAAGGTACACGTTTAAAACAAATCTGTGTGGCATGCATGTATAAATACATATACACACACACACGCACGCGTACACACAAGGCGTGGTCTGAATACTATACAGTGTGTATCCTTAGCTGCACAGGTTCATGGATGCTTCTATTCTTCACTCAGTTGAGGCACAACTTGATTTTAGTGAGAGGTCAGGGGTCGGGCCGAGTGCTGCTTACAGTAAAACGTTTCAATCTCAACACCTAGACAGTAGGACTCGCAAAGCAAAGCGAAGCTTATTCGAGTTCAGAGTTCACACTAAAGCGCCAAGAAGGAGAAGAACGCGCTCAGATCTGCTCATGCAAAGACGACGAGTCCCTGGAGAGGAGAGGATCCCACATCAAACCAACCAACCAACACCATCCAGCTGCAAGAAACAAATCCAGCTTCACCAACACGTCACCGGCGTCCGCTGAAGGAACGTCACCGCGACCGTCGCCGCGACAACGGTTTGAGACGGAGAAAACGAAGAAAACGAAGAAAACAAAGAAAACGAAGAAAACGAAGAAAACGAAGAAAACGAAGAAAACGAGCTTCCTCAAGTCGTCGAGCGATAAGAGCGTCCCTCCCCTCGTCTCTCGTCTCCCGTCTCCCTCCCTTCGTCTCCCGTCTCTCGTCTCCCGCCCCCCGCCCCTCGTCTCCCGCCCCTCGTCTCCCTCCCCTCCCCTCCCGTCTCCCTCCCCTCCCCTCCCGTCTCCCTCCCCTCGTCTCTCGCTCCTCCCCCCCTCGTCTCTCGTCTCCCGCCCCCGTCTCCCCCCCTCGCTCCTCCCCCGTCTCCCGCCCCTCGTCTCTCGTCTCCCGCCCCTCGTCTCCCGCCCCTCGTCTCCCGCCCCTCGTCTCCCGCCCCTCGTCTCTCGTCTCCCGCCCCTCGTCTCTCGTCTCCGCCCTCGTCTCCCCCCCCCGTCTCCCGCCCCTCGTCTCCCCCCCTCGTCTCCTCGTCTCCCGCCCCTCGTCTCCGCCCCCCCCTCGTCTCCCGCCTCTCCTTCCCTGTCTCCGTCTCCCGCTCCCCTCTCGTCTCCCGCCCCTCGTCTCTCGTCTCCCGCCCCTCGTCTCCCGTCTCCCGCCCCTCGTCTCCCGTCTCCCGCCCCTCGTCTCCCGTCTCCCGCCCCTCGTCTCGTCTCCCGCCCCTCGTCTCTCGTCTCCCGCCCCTCGTCTCTCGTCTCCCCCTCGTCTCTCGTCTCCCGCCCCTCGTCTCCCACCCCTCGTCTCTCGTCTCCCGCCCCTCGTCTCCCGCCCCTCGTCTCTCGTCTCCCGCCCCTCGTCTCCCGCCCCTCGCCCCATGTCTCCCGCCCCTCGTCTCCCGTCTCCCGCCCCTCCTGCCTTCCCCTGTCTCTCGTCTCCGCCCCTCGTCTCCCGCCCCTCGTCTCCCGTCTCCCCCCTCGTCTCCCGTCCTCGCCCGTCTCCGCCCGTCTCCGTCTCCCGCCCCTCGTCTCCCGTCTCCCGCCCCTCGTCTCCCGTCTCCCGCCCCTCGTCTCCCGTCTCCCGCCCCTCGTCTCCCGCCCCTCGTCTCTCGTCTCCCGCCCCTCGTCTCCCGTCTCCCGCCCCTCGTCTCCCGTCTCCCGCCCTCGTCTCCCGTCTCCGCCCCTCGTCTCCCGTCTCTCCCGCCCCTCGTCTCCGTCTCCCGCCCCTCGTCTCCGTCTCCCGCCCTCGTCTCCCGCCCCTCGTCTCCCGCCCTGCCCCTCGTCTCCCGCCTCCCCTGCTCCCTGTCTCCCGCCCCTCGTCTCCCGTCTCCCGCCCCTCGTCTCCCGCCCCTCGTCTCTCGTCTCCCGCCCCTCGTCTCCCGTCTCCCGCCCCTCGTCTCTCGTCTCCCGCCCCTCGTCTCCCGTCTCCCGCCCCTCGTCTCCCGTCTCCCGCCCCTCGTCTCTCGTCTCCCGCCCCTCGTCTCCCGTCTCTCGTCCAGCAGCGACGACCCACAACGACACGTCCACAGGATTAGATATAGAAACTGTAACAAGAATAAAATACAGCAGATACTTAATTCATATCGGGAAATATATATTATTCATACTGTGTGTTGTCTATTTGGCATTTTGGAGGATCAGTCAAATACTGGTGGATCCCTCGCAGCGCTTTGACCCCCATTAAACATCGATGGATGAACAGGAAAAGAAACCTTACTGTGGTTCAATTAATAAAACAAAACAAACTCAAACAAAACGACGACAGCTTGCCAGAGGCACGGAGCCGCTCCGGGTTTCCATCGACCGGTGCGGATGCCTTTCCATCTTCCGATGAGCCGCCAGCTGTCGCCGGCAAAGCCGAAGCGTTCCGACCAAAAGGTCAAAGGTCAAAGGTCAGGAAACAAAAACTCTCGATGTTCAAATCTTTTTGGAATCCTTTGCCTCAAAAAGCTTCAGCCGCTCCTGGACAGTAAGTCCCTCTTTCAGGCTCTGGGAAGGAGGAGAAGAGACAAGCGTTGCTCATTAACATAAGGATGGATGTGGGCGGAGCCCAGTGCCAGAAAAACAAACCAGGAAAACAAACGCCACAAAGTCGGATGTTTCTTCTGCTCTGCGAGAAAAAACAACTTGAATCTCAACGAGATCCAGAGGAGGAACAACGTGTGTTCTGGAATATGGTCATGCCACACAAGAGGAGGGGGGGGGGCACAATGCAGGAATACAACTCACCAACAGAGAAAATAATGAGTTAAAGAAAGATGAGAGGAAAAGAAAAGAAAAGAGCGCTGCCATCCCTCGAGAACACGAGCGGAGGAAGAGCTTCAGTCTCAAAACGATTCACAAGCAGTTACTGCAGCTTTCTTTGGGAATGATATCGTTAAACACTAAATATGAGTACATGTGAGTACATATGAGTACATATGAGTACATATGAGTACTCTGAAGCTCTATGATGAGCTGATTAAAGCAATAGCCGTCACGGCTTTGCCCAAAGAAACTAAATCATCGATAACGTGACATGTAAAAATGACTGGTAGTCAGATTTATTTGTATATTTTTTTGCAGCCTGTCGCTCTGTTCCGACCCTCATCGCCGCGGGGCGTGGTGTTCCTCTTCTCGCTCACGCAGAGACATAAACATGCCAACCCAGAGAGGCTTCTGCACAACGTTAGCCAATATTAGCTTGCGCAACAGTCGGGTAACGGGTGAGATGCTGCAGGCGGGCTGCAGGTTGCCGGGTGGGGGTGGGTGTGTGTGTGTGTGTGTGTGTGTGTGTGTGTGTGTGTGTGTGTGTGTGTGGGGGGGTCATGCGAGGTGGGCATGCGTGGCTCCGCATCATGCTGTACCTACAGCACGTCGTGGGCGGGGTCGGGGGTGAGGGGGCCCCCCAGTGGGACTGTCAGCTATCCCACGGGACCTGTTCAGTGACAGACTGACAGAACAGAGGAATGACAGACGGACAGGACAGGAGGCGTCCCTAAAGAACGCCTAGCAACCGACAGGAGGCGTCCCTAAAGAACGCCTAGCAACCGACAGGAGGCGTGAGGCGGAGACGCAACGAGCCGACAGAGAACGTCTAAACGGCTTCAGCATCACGCTGAAGAGAAGCTTCACGAAGGCAGCGTGTACAACGTGTACAACGTGTACACCGTGTACACGGTGTACACGGTGTACACCATGTACACCATGTACTTCGTGCCTGTAGTAGGGAGGAACACTCGTATTCAACGTGCAGACTCACCTTCGACCTCACGCCTCTCGACGACTTCGACGCTGATCGTTCCTTTTTCAGGATATCTGGATTACTTTTTGATTTCATGATATCTAAAAACACAATGAATGATTTCCCTCATTATCGATAACTAAAGTCGCATCATTTAGTTTGTTGTTATACAGGGTTCTTACACATGATAACCAGCGGATTTCCATGACTTTTTCATGACTTTAAACCAAATTTCCATGATCTAACTGAAATCTCGGTGTATACATGAACATTTTTGAAAATGTAGTATTCAAAAAATTAGAATTACAAAGCACACAATAGACTTTAAATTAAACAAATTACATTATCCCGACCGCTTCCTGAGCTGTTGTTGCTACGGCCGGCGAACTTTCCAGTTAAGGTGCGTTCACTTGCAACGGGAAAAAATTATAATTGCACCGATAGTATGAGAGCGTACGGCGGCTTAGATTTGAAGTGTCTTCCTTTCAAAAACATATGAATTATTTTAAACTCGGCCTAAATGAACGTGAATATAACAACATTTCCATGACTTTTCCAAAACTTTTGTGATTTAAGTTTTTTCCATGACTTTTCCAGGCCTGGAAATGACCATTTTAAAATTCCATGACTTTTCCAGGTTTTCCATGACCGTAGAACCCTGTTATAGCAGAAACTGTGTGCATCCAGTTTAAATGTGAATGTTTGTCCAGCTGTCCCCAGCAGGGGGCCGTTCCCCTGCCCGGTCTCACTCCGCGTGGAGCATCGGGGGGTACTCAGCTCGGCGCCCTCTCCTGTTTACCGTATCCGGACGTCACCGAGCCGTCCACGCTCTTCTCGCCCAGAGCCTCCGTGGCGAGGAGCAGCTTCTCCTTCAGTTTGCTGATGTCGCAGTCCGTCTTGGCCTTCACGATGCTCAGCTCCGTGTAGATGTTCTTGTATTTGTCCGTGGCGTACTTCTTGTCCTGTAGAAATGAAACATCGACAACGCCTCTCAGTCTCCACACGGCGCCACGCGGCGCTGGGAAGGCGGCGCTCTGCGTACCTTCAGCGCCGACTGCAGCTCGTCTTTTAGAGAGTGGATTTCCTGTTTGAGGTACTGGATCTCAGACTCCTTGATCCGGAGCAACACCTACAAGAGGAGGGGGACACTCGGAGGATTTAATAATAATAACTTTATTTATATAAAGGTTTACAAAGTGCTCTACAGATAAACAAAGCATAAACACAACTTAAATGGCGGCAAAAAAGACCATACCATAAAAGCATTGAATACAATTAAATACAAGACCAAATCCTGTGCATTTGCGAGCGTGTGTGTGTGTGTGTGTGTATAGAATAGAATAGAATAGAAATATACTTTATTAATCCCCAAGGGGAAATTAGTTGACAACAGAAGCAGCACCGATAAAACTAAACACAATAAAATATAATTATAAGAAAGAAAGAAAGGGACAGTGCATAAAGTAAAGTGTGCAAAGTGA
This sequence comes from Liparis tanakae, assembly GCA_036178185.1. Lineage (NCBI taxonomy): Eukaryota > Metazoa > Chordata > Actinopteri > Perciformes > Liparidae > Liparis > Liparis tanakae. Next base: position 18,473,359 of record CM070105.1, on the reverse strand, counting down.
AATATAAAATACAAAATAACATGAAATAAAATATATATGTATATATACACAGCATATACACAACATATATGTAAATGTAAATAAAGCACTGTAAAATAAAATAAAATAGATATGTATGTAACATAATAGTATGTGTGTGTGTGTGTGTGTGTGTGTGCGTGTGCATGTTCACACACACCTCCAGCTCGTACACGTCTTTGCCCTTGCTGAGCGGCGACAGCGCCATGTCTCCCGTGAAGCAGGAGCGCATGCGGGTGATCTCTGTGGTCAGACGGTTGTTCAGCTCCTGAGGGACAGACAGACAGACGAGTTATGACCGTTGCCTGTGTGTGTGTGTGTGTGTGTGTGTGTACCTGGTTGTGTGCGTTCAGCTCCTGGTTCTCCCTCTGACACTGCCTCAGCGCCTGCCTCTCGGCCTCCAGCGCCTGGGCCAGGTGAGCGTTCTCCAGACACTTCTGGGAGTACTGCTCCGACAGAACCTCCAGCTCCCGGTGGATGGACTGCAGCTCCTCCCTGAAAGGCGCGGCGCCGCGTTATCGACGGCTCCTCCCACGTTTACCAGACGGACGGAACACGAGTGACTTCCATCGTGGGATAAGGACTTTCAGAAACTAGAAGGGGCCCTCGTAGAGCGCAGACCTTCATATCACAAGGTTGGGCTTTGAGTTATGAACATGTTGCATTAGTTGCCAATTGGATATAAATTGACCGCGCTATGGTAAAAAGAAGATGTTGACCTTTTCATGACCTTGACCTTTGACCCGATTGATCCCAAAATCTAATCAAATGGTCCCCGGATAATAACCAATCATCCTAAAAGATTTCATGCGATTCGGTACTTTTTGACTTATGCGAGTAACACGCACACACACATACAAATACACGGAGATCAAAGCATTTTCAATGCGAAGGCAAAAAGCCTTTTATAAAGTTGCTCCTGTGAATCTTTGCGGACGGCGAGCTACAAACCCAGAGTGACATCACTCTCCTCTAAACTCTAAACACACGAATAAGAGAAACATTAGGACTCTTCATAGAAACCTGAACAGGCTTTCAGGGTTTGACCTCTTGTTTTAAATCAAAGAGAAGGTCTAATGATCAGTAACTCTTCTTCCAGGTGGAGCTTCTCATCAGAGGTTATAAACTTTTTATTATATATACGATTTATTTTAGAAATTACAAAACAAAACGTACAATGTATACCTCACAAATAAGGATTGACAACATATCAGAGTCAAATGGTGAGGATACACATTATGTATAAAAAAAACAGACAAAAAAAAATAAAAATTACGGGTATGAACTTAAGGGTATGAACTTAAGGTTATGAACTAAAGGGTATGAACTTACGGGTATGAACTTAAGGTTATGAACTAAAGGGTATGAACTTACGGGTATGAACTTACGGGTATGAACTTAAGGTTATGAACTAAAGGGTATGAACTTACGGGTATGAACTTAAGGTTATGAACTTAAGGTTATGAACTAAAGGGTATGAACTTACGGGTATGAACTTACGGGTATGAACTTACGGGTATGAACTTAAGGGTATGAACTTAAGGGTATGAACTTAAGGGTATGAACTTACGGGTATGAACTTACGGGTATGAACTTAAGGGTATGAACTAAAGGGTATGAACTTAAGGGTATGAACTTAAGGGTATGAACTTACGGGTATGAACTTAAGGGTATGAACTTACGGGTATGAACTTACGGGTATGAACTTACGGGTATGAACTTACGGGTATGAACTTACGGGTATGAACTTACGGGTATGAACTTACGGGTATGAACTTAAGGGTATGAACTTAAGGGTATGAACTTACGGGTATGAACTTAAGGGTATGAACTCACTCGTACTGCAGGCGCAGTTGGTCGATGTCGGAGTTGACTCCGCTCAGCTGGGCCCGCTGCGTCTTCTCCAGCTCCTCCCTGTGGGCGTTCTTCATGGCCTCGATGGCTGCGGTCAGAAACACGATGTCATCGCCTGCCCTCTCACAGGTCACACGCGTGGGGGTTAGTAGTTTTCTTTACCGGCGATGGTGGCGGCCGTCTCCTCGGCCAGCAGCCTCTCGCGCTCCTCCAGGAGGTTGGCGATCTCCCTCTGATGCTGCCGCTGCAGGTCGAGCACCAGCTTCTGGTGCGTGTCCTCCATGGCGGTGAAGCCACGCTCGCACGTGGCCTGGAGGAAGAGCGTCAACAGTCTGATGTCTGGAGGTCAAACCCCGAGAACCAAGAGGCGACCATTCAGGGCAACAGGAAGAGTCCACTAGGCTACACGGGGGGGGGGGGGCATGCACATTAGTGATAGAAGCCATGCACGCTTGATTTGATTTGAAGGCGAGGTACGTTAGAACGAGAGCGGCAGCATCGCCAGTAATACACATTGAAAGTGGGAAATGGCGTGTTTGTTAACGCCCAAACCAAGAAGGTCTCTTTACACTCTATAAACTCTGGGAGGAACATGGAGGTCTGCAGTAAAAGTCATTTTAATAGTTGGTAAGACTAGAGGATGATTCAGGTCATCCAGGGCGTCGCCCGGGAGACGTTTATACCGAATACTCTGCCACTCCATGTCGTTTCACAAGATGATGAAACTTTACTCGACTCACTTTCTTTCTTTCTTTCTTTTACTTATATTTTATTGTGTTTAGTTTTATCGGGCTGCGTCTGTTGTCACCAAATTTCCCCTTGGGGATTAATAAAGTATATTTCATTCATTCATTCATTCACTTATTGGCTGCAAATCAAAAGTCCTGGTTAGAGGTTATTGAGATATTTATAGCCATAAATATAATGTACATAATCAAATGAATAGACAAACTCCTACAACTGGATGCTCATATTATAGGCTGAGACAACGACGTGGTCAAGGTTTCATCCGTTTTCAAATAATTTATAAATCCTTTATAACTCATTTATAAATCCATTATAACTCATTTATAAATAATTTATAAATAATTTATAAATGATTTATAAATCCTTTATAACTCATTTATAAATCCTTTATAACTCATTTATAAATCCTTTATAACTCATTTATAAATAATTTATAAATCCTTTATAACTCATTTATAAATAATTTATAAATAATTTATAAATCCTTTATAACTCATTTATAAATAATTTATAAATAATTTATAAATCCATTATAACTCATTTATAAATAATTTATGAATAATTTATAAATCCATTATAACTCATTTATAAATAATTTATAAATAATTTATAAATCCTTTATAAATCCATTACAACTCATTTATAAATCCTTTATAACTCATTTATAAATCCTTTATAACTCATTTATAAATAATTTATGAATAATTTATAAATAATTTATAAATCCTTTATAACTCATTTATAAATAATTTATAAATCCATTATAACTCATTTATAAATAATTTATGAATAATTTATAAATCCATTATAACTCATTTATAAATAATTTATGAATAATTTATAAATCCATTATAACTCATTTATAAATCCATTATAACTCATTTATAAATAATTTATAAATAATTTATAAATGATTTATAAATCCTTTATAAATCCATTATAACTCATTTATAAATCCTTTATAACTCATTTTTAAATCACACCATTTCCCGACTCTACAACTCTCCGTTAAACAGAAGCTTGTTGTTAAACTATCTATTCGTCTAGTGCTCTCTCACTTGTGTAGTTTATTTAATCACTAGAAGGTAAAAAGGAGCAGAAACCTTCAGACTGTCAAAGTCTCTCTGGTATTTCTCTCTCAGGCTGGCCCCGCCCCCTTCCAGGTGCGTGCTCTGCAGCTCCTCCCTCATGGCGCTCATCTGAGCCTCCAGCTCCTGGACGCGCTCCTTCAGCAGCACCACGGAGTCCAGCTCCGACCCGGCGTGCGCCTCCTCGCTGCTCCCCTGCTCCTCCTCCTCCATGGGCGTGGCGCCGTCGTCCCGCAGGGCGTGGCGCTGCTCGTGGACGCGCCGCACGCTGTCGGCGTACTGCGCCCGCAGCGCGTCGGCCTCCCGCCGGTGGAGCAGCTGCAGCTCGCGGACCCTCAGCTCGCAGCGCTCCTCCAGGCTCCTCGCGCGGCCGCCCGCCTCCTTTGGCGCCGCGCGGCGAGCAGAGCCGCAGCCTCGCGCTCGGCGGCGGCGCGGCCCTCCTCCGCGCGGCGCCGCTCCTCCTCGTGGCGGCGCCGCAGCTCCTCGGCCTCCTGGCGGAAGTGCTCCTCCAGGAGCGCCAGCTGCTTCTGCTGCTGCGCCAGCTGGTTCACGCGCTTGCTGATCTCGCTCTTCAGCGCCCGGTTCTCCTGCTGCAGGCCGGACGCCGTCTGGGAGAACCTCTGGCGCTCGTCCCTCAGCGCCGCCTCGTATTTCTCCCGCACGGCGCCCACGCTGCGGGCGTGCCGCTGCACCAGGGCGCCCATGTCGTGACCCGTCTGCTCGCAGCGGCCCACGTCTCGTCGGTGCAGCGCCCGGAGCCGGCACGCCACGTACGCCACCTGCGCCTGGACCAGGGCGCCGCGCATGCACCGCGAGGCGCCCGCCAGGCCAGCGGCGGCGGCGGCCCAGGAGAGCGCGGACCATCTGGGCCAGGCCGGGCCGCTCCCCGCCGCGCCGCACCTCCTCGGCGTGCCTCCGCAGGACGGCGGCCTGCCGCTGCAGCTCGTCCGCCAGCCCGTCGTGGGCGTTCTGCAGCGAGTCGGCGCCGCAGGGGGGCGTCGCCCCGGCCAGGTGGCGGGCGACCATTTCCTCGGCCGACCCTCGAGCCTCCTCCGCTTCTATCTGCTCCATGTAGGGGGCGAGTTCGGGGGGGCGGGCGGCGCCCGACTCCGGTTCACCAAACCCAAAGTCGTGTTGCACTTCCTGTATGACGTGGTTCAGATCGGGCCTCCTGGAGGCCTCCACGATGCTCCTCAGAGACTCCTCCCTCCGGCGGAGGTCGGCGTGGGCGAGCGCCAGCTCCTCCTGCAGGACGCTGAGCTTCTCCTGGTAGCAGAGCTTCAGGTTCTGGACGGAGAAGACCAGCTCGGCCTTCACCACGGCGTGGAACACGTCCACGTCTACGTCGGCGCCGCCCTCTCTGGACGCTCCTCCGCCCGCCTCCGCCTTCTCCAGCTCTTCACAGAATGAACTCTCCAGCAGCAGCTTGCGGGTCAGGACATCGGCGTACACGATGGCCAGGCCGTCTCTGTCGCCCCTGGTGACGTTCTCCATGTCTTCCCAGATCTCAGCCAGCGACTGTAGGACGTGGGACCTGGACGTGCGGATCAACAGAGCCATCTTGTCCAAGGCGGCGGCCTCCAAGGACAGCGTCTTGGCGAAGAGCTGCAGGGCGTCTCCGTCTTCGTCCTCGGGGGTCTCCGGGGTCTGGTCCGGCTCCTCCGGCGCCCCGTGAGCTCGTCGGAGGAGCAGCGATGCGTCCATCAGCTCCTTCTCGATCTCCGACAGCGAGTGCAGCTGGGAGTCGGCCGTGGCGTCCGAGCCCCCGAGGATGACCCGGAGCTTCTCTCGACTGCTCTCCACACACAGCAGGGCCTTGGCGTACAGCGCCCCGCCGCAGGCCTCCGGCGTGCCGCTCGTCTCCACGTCCGCGTTTGAGCCGCGCTCCTCTTCGAGGTGGCGGGTGAGGCGCCTCAGTTGGTCCTCCGTGGCGAGCAGCTTGGCCTCCAGGGCGTGGATGATACAGATGAACTTATCCGGGTCGACGTCACTCGGGTGCATGTCTTCGCTCTCTTCCTCCGTGAGGCTGTGCCTCGGGTCCTCCAGGTTGTATTTCTGGCCCTGGATGCCGGAGAAGCGTATCCGGGGTCTCTTGGCCTGAGACTCCTTGTCCTCCGGGCCGTCGTCTGCGTGCGGCGCCTCGTCGAAGGAGAGTAGGACCTGGTGGTTTTCCGACAGGGAGGCGGAGGTCTTCAGCCTGGGCTGCCGCTCCTCGTGGAGGTCGGCGTAGCCCAGCTGCAGCGCGTTGAGCTGCTGCTCCAGCTGCGCGACGCGGCCCTTTGCCACCAGCAGCTCGGCCTGCAGGTCCTTCTCGGCGCTGCAGGGCTGCACCTGATCCAGGATGCTCTGACTCATCTGACACAGCAGCTCCTCCTTCGCCTGCAGCTTCTGCTCCGTCTCCTCCAAGCTGCTGCCGAGCGCCGCCATCTTCACCAGCGCCTCCTTCAGGTCCTCCTCCTTGCGCTCCACCAGCCTCTCGTACATCTCCTTGGTCTGCTGGATCTCCTCCTCCTTGTCCCTGAGGAACTGGCTGATCTTCTGGAACTCCTGGGTGGCCCTCTCGTAGGAGTGCTCCAGGATGTAGTAGTCGGCCTCCTCCGTCTCCAGCCGGCTGCGCAGCTTGCTCACCTCCCGGTCCGCCTCCGCGATCTGGTTCAGGAGCTCCTGGCAGCGGCAGGTCACGTGACCTTTCTCCTCCTCGAGCCGCCGCACGCTCTCCCTGAGGGACTCCACTACGTCCGTCTTCTGGGCCAGCTCCTCCTGCAGCTTCAGCACCTCCTCCCGGCCCTCCTGCCCCCCGGAGGCCTGCCTCCCTCTCAGCAGCGCCTCCACCTGTTGCTCCGCCTCCAGCCGCCGGCTCTCCGCCTCCTTCTGGGCGCTCTCCGCCTCCCCGAGGCGTCGGCTCAGGTTCTGCCTCTCGCTCTCGTGGAGCTCCTGCATGCTGTGCTGCTCCCTCCTCAGGCGCTCCTCCTTCAGGGCGTGGCCCTCCTCGGTGGCGCCCAGCCGAGCGCTCACCTCCTGCAGCCGCTCCTGCAGCCGCTGCACCTCCCTCACGTGGTCCCGCTGCAGCGCCTGCTGGCGCTCCAGGTGGCGGAGGGCCTGGTTCCTCTCCAGGAGGCTGGCCTCGATGTCTCGCAGCCGGTCCTCGCTGTCCTTCAGCTGCGCGCGCAGCGTGGCCTCGCCGCGGCCGTGCTCCTCCTCCCGCTCCGCCGAGCGCCGCTGCTCCAGCTTCAGCTCGTTGCGCATCCTGGCCACGGCGTGCTCGCTGGCCAGGATCTCGGCCATGGCGGCCGCCAGCTTGGCCTGCAGCGCCTGGATGCCGGCCTCGTGGTGGTCCACGGCGTCCTGCGCCTCGGTGTAGCTCCTCTTCAGCGTGCGGATCTGCTGCTGCGCCAGGTCCCGCTTGTGCTTCTGCGTCTCCAGCTCGCCGTGCAGGTCCTGGTTGAGCTTGTGCAGGCATTGCCACGGCACTCTGTGCGGCGAGGAGGAAGGGGGCGGGGCGTTCTTGAAAGAGATTGACGAGAGGTTCATTAATGACATCGCCGTGCTCCCCTGCCGTGGACGGAGAACCACACCTCGGGGACCAGGAGACGTTTCTCCTCTCTTGGAGTCGATCTCTGTGTTAGAAGCTTCCACTGTGCTTTGTCAGGGGACTCGGGGAGACATAAAGGTGGTGGGTCACCCATACAGCGACACCAAGAACAAGACAAACAGATAGACTATCTAATTACTGCAAAGTTACAAAGGACATTTAGTCTCTCTGATACGTTCTGTATAACTTATGAAAAGGCATTTAATTAGTTAGAGAATGCAGTTCTGAAACACCACAAAGCATGCAGAGGACAAGGGAAAGGACAAACAGAGAGAAAGCACAGCGCGAGGCTCGTAATCAGGTTTCTTACCTGAAGAGAATCAGACCAAATCAGTTATGTCCCCAGCAGATGTGAAACTCCGTCAAACACAGTTAGTGAAACTCATGCTAAGAACACCAGGACATGCGATCAGGCTCAGGGACAAGCGCCACACGTTAGTCGAGTAAAGAGTTACCGCCGCACACTAGTCCGATCCACACAAATACAGTCTACACACAGCTGATGACATCTACACAATACAGGTAGAGCATGTTGGAAACCTTTCCTGTGGTACATCACATCACATGACATCACATCACATGTCATTTAGCTGACGCTTTTATCCAGAGAGACTTACAATAAGTGCATTTCAACCTAGAGGACAAACTAAGAACAACGAGAATACAGAAAGTAACATTTCCTCCTCATAGTCAAACTACAAAAGTACCACAATAACATATTTAAGAGCCACTGAAGTGAAAATCTGTGAAGTGATAATCTGTGTTTTAATCCAGATATAGTCTAAAGGTGTGTTTTCAGTCTCCGGCTTTATAAACTTGGGATGTCATTTGTATGGTCATATTAAAACATACTGATCCTGCCTGGTGGCCGGTGTGTGTGTGTGTGTGTGTGTGTGTGTGTGTGTGTGTGTGTGTGTGTGTGTGTGTGTGGGTGTGTGTGTGTGGGTGGTACCTGCAGCACGTAGCCGTCTCTGGCGCTCTGCTCCCTCCCCAGAGCGTCCTCCAGCTGCTCCTTCAGGACGTCGTTCTGCTGCTGCAGCCGGTCCAGCTCCTGCTGCTTCTGGCCCAGCTGGGGGGAGGAAGAGGCGTGATGAAGACGAGTGACGCTCATGAACAGTGAAGACGAGGGTCGGGTCACGCACCTCTTTGTCCAGCAGCGCGGCCAGCTCGTGTGCCGGCGGCCGCTCGCCGTTCCCCGGCGCCGGGTGGATCTGCACCTGCTTCTCCTCCCTCAGCGGCGTGGTCTCCACCTGGTGCCACTGCTGCTCGATCTCCTGCCGCACGCCGGAGGGCCCGCCGTCCTGCTCCTCCTCCTGCTCCTCCTCCTCCTCGCCGGCGGGGCGGTCCACGTCCATCCGCCCGTGCTCCTGGCGTTGTATCGGCGGCGCGGCGCTCAGCGTGGAGATCACGGTGACGGTGACGCTGTTCGGCACGTGGGGCGCCTCGCGGGGAGGCGGCGCCTCCGGCGCCCGCTCGCCCTCCAGCCTCACGGGGGGCGGCGGGGGGGCGCCCGACACCGACGAGGTCAGCAGGGAGGAGCTGGAGACGGGCGAGGACGCCACGGAGGAAGGCGAGGAGGAGGGAGAGCAGCAGGAGGACGTGGTGGAGAACGAGGAGCTGAGGTCCACGGTGTCCGCTCGCTCCTTCACCGACTTCTCCGCCCGCTCCGCTTTGAACTCGGACCAATCGAAAGTCTTGGAGCGACCCTCTCGTCTGCGCTCGCGGACGCGGCTTTTTCTGAGCTCGGAGGCGTTGGCGACGGAGGAGTTGATGGCGTTGGCGGCGTTGATGGAGGCGTTGGCGGCGTTGATGGAGGCGTTGGCGGCGTTGGCGGCGTTGGAGCCAGCTGGCTGTCGGTGGACGTCGGACTCGGGGGCCTCGGGACTGGGACTGGGCTCAGAGGGGAGCTGTGGACACGGCTCCAACAAAACATGGGCTTTGGTCTTCTCATCAGCGAGAGATCTGGATGGACAAAGACACAAAGACACACACACACACACACACACACACACACACACACACAGAGGATACGTGTAAGATGACTAACAGCACGCGAGGATGACACTTAGACATCGAGGACATCAAGCTTTGCGGGACAGACAACAGAGCGTCCGTCTGTGGCAGAGCGGCGTCTGAAGCACGAGAACCAGCGGAACGACAAGTCAAAGCATCAAGAGGCTGACGTGTGACTCTGGAAGAGGCTTGTTGAGGGGCAGAGCTTCATAAAAAAAGGGACCTGACGGAAGAATCTATTTTTACGTTGTGTGTGTGTGTGTGTGTGTGTGGAGGCGTCTGGAGGAATGAGGAATGGGAAAATGAGAAGGAACAGAGCTCAGGAATGAGAAGGAGGTGTCTGCGAGGCGCCGCGCAGAAATACCAACAATATCACACATTTCCTCTTGGAGGGACGCAGGCCGGGGGCGGGGCTTCTGAACGAGGGGCGGGGTTTCTGAACGAGGGGCGGGGCTTCTGAACGAGGGGCGGGGCTTCTGAACGAGGGGCGGGGTTTCTGAACGAGGGGCGGGGCTTCTGAACGAGGGGCGGGGCTTCTGAACGAGGGGCGGGGCTTCTGAACGAGGGGCGGGGTTTCTGAACGAGGGGCGGGGCTTCTGAACGAGGGGCGGGGCTTCTGAACGAGGGGCGGGGCTTCTGAACGCTGGGCGGGGCTTCTGAACGCTGGTTAGTGCGTGTTAAACACCACAACGTGGTCAGGTGGGTTTGTTAGGTGGTCATAGTTTATTTTGATAACATCTGCAGAGGTCTTATGTTTTAAATTAATACATATAGAAAGATATTATAATAGAACATATTGGTGAGAATATTGATATTGTTATTAATGTATTATAATCATAGGGGTAATGTTTACTCCATGCAAATGTAAATGGCAAGAATGAATGTATGTTGATGAGAGAGACTGTATGTTAGGATTATAGACGGAGCCGCTTGACATCCGTGACGTGACTTACAATAACAAGGGACTTTTATTGTGAAGGTGACTTTAATACCGGAAATAATAGACGGGAATTTTATTGTGAGAATATGATTGTTTTGACCCCGAGTGACACAACTTCCGGAAAAAGACGAATCTCCCTCTTGTACTGGTATCGCCCGAGGGGCCGAAGGCCGAGGAAGAGCGCGGCGTGAGCTTTGATCGTTTGTTCTACACTTCCTGACATTAAATGTTGATAATAATGTAATAATATAATAATAAATTAATTCACTCGCGTCCGGAAGCCTGTTCTCCACCACCCACTGGTGGGCCGCGAAGGTACTGCAGGTGGGCCACGAGGTCATTTACAATAAATACATTAAAAAATATATATTTTTCAATTTTGAAAAGTTTGAAATTAATATAAAAATATTTATGATTTAAATTACGTGTTATTCTTTTATCGGACCTATTTTTGATCCGTGACGTGTCTTGTATCTCGTCAATAAGCGAAATCGCTGGAGCGATGAAGGGAGAGGCGGAAGTGACGTCACAAGTAATTTATGTATTGATCCACGAAGTCACACTTCTTATGTTTCCATGGGAACAGTTTGATTGAAGGGATCTGAAACAACGGGTTACCTTGAGCGGATATTTACGCTTCGAGACATGTTTAGCGGGGCTTGTTCGCAACGCTTTGGCCACAAGAGCGACGCACGTTGACAACTCGGACGGACGGGGGACGTTACTCAACAGCCACATGACAGACGGAGGGACCACAAACACGCCGGCTGACATCGCCGAGCATTACGTCACCGAGGAGCGGGGGGGGGGGGGGCATATACAACACACAAGCACTCCAACCTGGGCTTCAGAACGGATAGTTTCAGAGAGATGTTTTTCCTGGAAGCAGGTTGAAAATACGGGTTGAGCGTGGAAGAGAAAGAAGGAGAGAGAGAGGAATCAAAATGAAGTAAGTGAGAGAAGCCGGCGGGCGAAGCGTTGATCCTTGTTACCGGGTGACGTCCGGGGCGCCGGCCGGCCGCACGCTCTTCATGATGGCCTGGATCCAGTTGCGGCGGATGCCGGAGGTCATGGCCGACAGCGTGCACGCCTCCTCTTTGCACTGGAACAAGGCACCAGGTCAGGGAGGAGAGGAGAACCATGACTACACAACATCCCTCTGACGCTTGAAGGGAGCTGCACATTTCAAAAGACCTCTACGTCTAAGAGGGACACATTTTTAAAGAGCTTACTTCTTAGAATCCAGTTTCATCAGGAGAAGAAGAAAACAGATGAAAACTACTTCTCCTTTACTTCTCCTTTACTTCTCCTTTACTTCTGCTTTACTTCTCCTTTACTTCTGCTTTACTTCTCCTTTACTTCTCCTTTACTTCTGCTTTACTTCTCCTTTACTTCTCCTTTACTTCTGCTTTACTTCTCCTTTACTTCTCCTTTACTTCTCCTTTACTTCTCCTTTACTTCTCCTTTACTTCTGCTTTACTTCTGCTTTACTTCTCCTTTACTTCTCCTTTACTTCTCCTTTACTTCTCCTTTACTTCTGCTTTACTTCTCCTTTACTTCTCCTTTACTTCTCCTTTACTTCTGCTTTACTTCTCCTTTACTTCTCCTTTACTTCTCCCGGCTGGTCAACGAGTAACAGATGATGTCTGCGTTGCATGTGCCGTACATTCAACCCGACCATGTTCACATATAAATACAACTCAGATTTTCTCTCCTTCCTTTTGCTAGAAAGTAATTTTCTAAAAAGAACAGTTGTTAAGACCATTCCTTTGAGGTGGACCCCAGGTGCTGCAGCGCTGGACGCCACAGGGCACCGGAGCCTGCGGGGCGGGACCGTGTTGCAGAACACTGGTGTGTATTAGGATGGGTGTGAAACTGGTGCTTTACACACACAACTACTAAACTATTACGTCGCCAAAATTGTGTTTATCATGTTTATGCAAAACACACTTAATGCTAATAGCCTCTGGCTCCAAAATGGGTTGAAGCCGTTTACAATTACACGTTATGAGAGGCAGGTGAGACCCGTCTGCTGCATGCCCTGGATGGAGAAATACGACTTTTAATTTACCTTTCCTGAGGAGTAGAACTCTCCCTTTAATTATAATAGATCCTACACCAAGTGGCCCGGCAACACGGCTTCATGACGCGTGCAATACGTTAAACGTGCTCCTTAAATACAGACAACACGGCTTCTCATGGAGGCTTCTGAGGACGCCTCATGGGGAAGAAGATAAATGACATTATTGCTGAGTCTCCTCTTGTGAGATGATCATGGCGAGTTTAAATCTATACGTGGGAGGAGCTAAACCCACTGTGCATGGATAACAGCTAATCGGCGTGGCAACGGGATCAGACCGAGTGTTGCTGAGCGTTCCTCTGAGGGAGGAAGAGGTCGGTCACCACGGTGAGCGGCTGAAGGACGAGAGGCTTCAGAGGAACGCCACGGCACATTTAGAGCGCCGCGATGTCAGCGCCTCCCGAGAGAGACGTCCGTCACTCAGAGAACCAGGAACACACAACCCGAGACCCGGAGGACGCTTATAGACGCCGCGGACAGCGGAGCGGCGCGTTGACGGCGAGTTTCTTCTTCTCTGGTGATTAACGGGCAGCACTCACCAGGATCTGGAAGCCGTAGTTCCTCTGCACGGGGAACTCTTTGACGTCGTAACACGTGGAGAGGTCGATCTCTCCGTCCAGCTCGGACGCCTGAGGCAGAAACATCACCAGAAATAAAGACAGGTCCTCCTTCATTAAAGTTCAGTCTTACAGGCGGCCGTTACCTCCTCGGCTAGCGAGTCCTTGTAGCACCTCAGACTCTGATCCGTCAGGACGAACCAGTGTTTCTTCCACTGAAGGGGAACAAATCAAATATTACATTAATAAGATTTCACAGGAGCCTCGATGGAGCGACGTGTGATCCTTAATAATAATAATAATAATCCCATTAATGATGATTACCATCCCGTCTTCATATAGCTTGGTCATCCATCCTTTTTTGAAGTTCAACAGATCCGGCTGCAATAAAAGACAGATTACTGTGATGTAATATCAAATAACAACTAGATTAACTCGTATGGTGTTACCGCCTTTTATTTATAGCACTTGTTTTTGATTTCACGACGTCTCTCGTGTGCACGTCACCCGCTGCTGCTGAGATCCCGTCCATTTCCCATAGAATAATAAAGGATTATCTTATCTTATTAAATTCATACGTGACCTCCGATGACACATCAACCACACCAATAGAAAATACAAATGTAGACAAAGCGAATAAAATGACATGTTGTGCTAATCTGTCCCTGTATTAGAAGTCATTAGGCGAGCGTTGGTGTGATTCAGTCATATTTTTACATCACATGACATCACATGTCATGTAGCAGACACTTTTATCCAAAGAGACTTACAATAAGTGCATCAACCTAGAGGACAAACTAAGAACAACAAGAATACAGAAAGTAACATTTCCTCAACATAGTCAAACTACTAAAGTACCACAATAAGATATTTAAGAGCCACTGAAGTGATAATCTGAGTGATAATCCAGATATAGTCATCGCTCTGAGCACCAAAGCCTTCCAGTCCCTTCCTCAGCCTCATAATGGAGACGTCTGGCTGCAGCTCAGCAGAGCGGCAGGCGGAGCTGGACTCCCCGTAAACACAAACAGACGCACGTTGAAGCCACGATCCCGTCTGTTCATCCAGAACCTTCCTCCCGCTCCACGGTACCTGGCTCCTCCTGAACCTCCTCGGCTGTGGCGCCGCCGCGCGGCACAGAGTCATCCTGATGGACCGCCTTCTTCCTGTGTTGACAACCTGTTCTCTCGACTGTCCGTGCACAAATACACGACGGCTCCCGGGCTATTTATAGGGATCGGTCACGGGGGGGGCAGCGGTGTGTGTGTGTGTGTGTGTGTGTGTGTGTGTGTGTGGGGGGGGTTCTGGCAGCTGCAGCTCAGAGAGCAACAACACAGTGACTGGACCAGTCAGACGTCAGGGAGATCCCACGGCAACTTTAAAGAGACACGATGTAACAACTGTACCTTAAAATAACAGCTTGAAAAACATGTTGCCGCTACACAGACTGTTAATATGTAGATGTCTCCTCCTCCTCCATCGGGGTCTGTGGGCTAAAGACCGACTCTGTCACATGTTGTAGCGCCCGGTCCTTGGACCTGCTTTCTGTCATGATGACCAGCGTCACATAGTCCAGTCCACCTCACAGGGGACTTTTTATTGTCTCGCTTACGCGAGAGACAGAGAGACATGCTGCTGTGGAGACGACCAATAACAGACCTTTAGTTTAAAGAACAAAGACGTCTTTAAGAAAGGGACCTGACATTACTGCTGCTGTCATCTGGAGGAGAGAGAAAGTTACAGGGGGCGGAGGAGATTATTATTTAACTCAAACTCAAAAGAGCCATATGTCACCAGAAGAGACACATATGGCTCAGAGCCAGAGGTCACGACCCCTGATCTATAACTGGGTATTTACCACACTGAAGTACACGTTACATACCTGAAGGGGGCGCTACAAGGGAACACGACATAGTGGGGCTTTAAATACAAAACTGAAGAAACCAGCGCTACTTTAAAAGTGCTCCAGCTTTATGACGTGCACTGACCAGGAGAACAGGGAGTTCCCCCTGAGCGGTGCACATTACCAACTGGGGGTGCAGAGGGAGAACAAACAAATGAAAGAAGTGAACCAGCAGAGCCGCAGAATGGGCTGAAGCTCCGCCTCCGCGCTCCTGGAGGTGCTTCATTCAACACGATTGGCAATTCTCAAGAGTTCCAAAGCCATTTAGTGAGCCGTGAAGATGAACCCGACCCTCTGGGGACTCGGTACTCACCGTCATGGAGGACTCGGTGGCGCGGCGGTCCAGGGACTTGGCTCTTCTTAAACTGGCACAAGTGGAGCTGGACACATCCGAGACGGAGCGGTCCTTCCCTGCGTCCAGAGACATCTCCTGCACACAGCGGCGTAGAGCTGGCGTTAGCCGGTAGACGTGACCCTCGTCAACGCTCCATAGAGCTTATCCGTCCAGGAGTTGTTTGGGGCCTTTTTTAGACGCATCGGTTCTGGATTAAGAAGGTGGGTAGCGTACGTGTTTGTTGGCCAGGTGGCGCCTCTCGCTGCGCCCCTGTCTGGGGGTCAGCGTGGCGGCGGCGTTGGGCTCGGCGGCGCCGCTCATGTCCATGCGCTCCACCGGCTGACCCTCCTCAAATCTGCCAATGATTTGAGAACGCCTGTGAGACACAAAGGGACCCTCCTCTTCAGAGCGCTGGAGGCACAGGACAACGCGTCGCACTTCACATGGAAATACTGTGATAATTACCTCAATTATAGACAATTAAAACAATAATAAATCAGCATACACAAACAGTTCAATGCAGAACATAACTGTCACTGAGGCAGAAAAACAAAATCAAGACAAAGCATGTTATTAAAGAAAGTTTGAGCCAAGATGAATGTCCACGCTTTCATTGACATGTGGACAACAGGGAGTTTGACTTTGGACTTCCATCTAGACTCAAACTTTCATAGACAACAAAGTGCAATGAGGAGAGAACATCCCCAAAGAGAAGAATCAGAGAAACATAAAGAGGGTTAAATAATGAGATTAAACTGTAGAAGAGGAGGAGAATGATTAGGATGGTGGATTAAACCAATTGAAGTAGCAGCAATAGAAACAGTCAGCGTTACCTTAAAGCTCTGGTTGTGTGTGTGTGTGTGTGTGTGCGTGTGTGTGTGTGTGTGTGTGTGTGTGTGTGCACAAGAAAGAAAGGTCAACCTGTATGTAACCCAGCATCAGCACCAACCACCAGTGTGTTCATGCACACGATATACAGTGAATCAAGTGTGTAGGAAACGGAGCGTGTTCTCCAGCGCAGAGATGAAATGATAGAAAGCAGGAATCAGCGGTGACCAGCAGGGGGCGGCACTGAGAGAGGGGTGGGGGGGTGGGGGGCCGTCCTCCGCTCAGAACCCCTGGAAAAGATCCAAACCACAAAACTAACTAGCAAAGTAGCCAGAGCAAAAAACAGGGAGAGATCAGTAGAAAGGAAAGTCAAACATGCTTCAGTCCCGAAATCATTCAACGGCAAACAATCAGGGGGGGGGGGGGGGGGTCACATGTTATGTTAACTTCTCTTAAATCACTTTTTAAAACCCACTTTTATAGAACTGCTTTTAAGTGATGTCGTCCTTTTATGTTTTTATTTTAAATGCCTATTTGTTTGGTTTTATTGTATTCGATGCTTTCATGGTATGGTCTTTTTTGTTTGCCGCCATTTAAGTTGTGTTTATGCTTTGTTTATCTGTAGAGCACTTTGTAAACCTCGTTTTTCAAGGTGCTATATAAATAAAGTTATTATTATTATTATTATTATTATTATTATCATAGGAGATTACTTGTCACGCCATCTACACGTCGGAGGCCTGCGCCCAGCGGCTCACTGGTGACGCTTCACGGTGTCAGCTCAAGTGGATCTGCTGGATGGAGGTCTCCAAACTCTCCATGGTGGAATATGCCTAAACTGAACTATTGATAAACTCTGTCAGATGTATTGAATGTGTTTTAACTCTAATCTGTCTTCTGGTCACATGACCTCTATGACACCTGTCCACCTGAGAGGATCCTCCTCTGTTCTCTCCTCAAGGGTTCTCACCCATGTGAGGTCAAAGGTCAACGGTCAGGATGTCTATGTGTACAGACTGTAAAGCTCTCTGAGGGGGATGTGTCATTTGTGAAACTGGGCTCTACAGATAAACTGGATTGAATTGAATTGAGATGTGACCTCAACTGCCCGAGCATCTTTTCTGCAGTTTGCCGAGCGTGACTCGTCTTCATGCCCCTCACCTGCGGTCCTCCCCGAACAGCCGGGCCACCTCCTCCCTGCCGGGGCTCCGGGTCCGGGTCCTCAGCTCCTGGCGCTTCTTCTCCGAGCGGAAGGCTTCGCGGTGGCTCAGCCGGCGAGCGCGCGGCACGTCGGACAGCGCCGCGTACTCCCGGCCGGGCCGGCCCGCTCGGCCGCCTCCGCCACCGACACTACAAGCGCTTCCTCCACCTCCTCCACCTCCTCCTCCTCCTCCTCCTCCTCCACCCTCCCAGGTGGGCGTGGTCCCCCCGGGCTCAGAGTCCAGCGAGCTCTGGGAGGAGCTGACGGCGGAGTAGCTGGGGGAACCGAGCGCACCTGGGGAGGGGAGGGCGTCTCGGGCCGGCTGGAAGGGGGACGTCTGGGACTCGGACTCGGAGGTGTACCTGGGACTGAGCGCTCCCAGCGAGGAGGAGGACGGCGACGAGGACAAGGGGAGGTGCTGCGGCGGCTGGCTCTGGGGGAACGGCTCCGACTTGGTCTTCTCCAGCGAGAAGTAGCCGCTCTCCACGCGCACCTTGCGTCCCGCGCTCAGGGCGCCGCCGTCTGGAGCAACGGCACAGGGACAGGGCCCGACATGAAACCACAGCACATAGGGCTGAATATGTGACCGTTAACACGACCGCTCACGTTGGAGTTAGAAATGTTCTTTCAAAGAAAAGCACTGTTTTTATCAACGAATTCAACATTAAATTAATCGGAAACACACTTCACACATTGATAACGTGGTAAATGACTCTTATATCTCCAGGTGTGTCGAGGGTTCTAGTGGTACATTGTGTTATCGCCTTAGAAGACTAGCGGAGGGGTAGAAATCCCTTATGTTAGCGCAGCTGAAAACAGTTATGCTGGTGAGAGAAGCATTAAAACGGGCCTTCCCTTGAGCTAGAAGTACAACATTCATTATTTTTTTATCATGATTTCTAACCTCGTCAGTCTTGACTTTATTTTCTATTCATTTTGCAATTTAATTTGATAAATTAAAGTGTGAGTTTTCATGAAAAACACTAAATTGTGTTCTTATGCTTAAGCTAGAGTAAAGTAAACACTTATTTTTTTACTGGTCGTCATTCGAAGTCAGGGTTCTTACACATGTTGACCGATGGATTTCCAGGACTGTAAACCAAATGTCCAAGACCAAACTGAAATCTCGGTATAAACATGAACAATTTAGAAACATTGGTGTATTAAGAGCGTATAGGCCGGCTCATATTTTGAGCGTCTTTCTTTAAAAAACATATTCATTATTTCAAACTCGCCGTAAATGAACACGTGATTATAACACATTTCCATGACTTTTCCAAAACTTTTATGATTTAAGTTTTTTCCATGACTTCTCAGGCCTGGAAATGACCATTTTAAAATTCCGTGACTTTTCCAGGTTTCCCTGAGCGTACGGACCCTGGTTTAGTGATCTGAGTTAGTTGGGGTATTAGATTAGAAGGGGGATGAGAGCGAGGCCTAAAGATGCTCTGCACACAACCCGCTGCCTCCCTCGTCTTCGTCTTGTCCTCAGAGCCGTGACCACGAGAGCCCCTCACCGTCTTGCGTGGCGCCGCCGGCGTCCGGCTGGCTGAGCTGGCTGAGGCAGGAGGCGCTGCGGCTGCAGGGGATGGCGGCGCGGCTCCAGCGGTGCTCCTCCTGCCACAAGGAGGCGCGGCCGACCGGGACGCGCTCGGCGCCCGCGATGCTGCCGGCCACGCACGTGACGCCGCCGCCGCCGCTGCTGCTGGTCACCGTCACCTTGGCGGGGCCGGGCTCCTGGCGCCACGAAACGACAGAAAGGGAGGCGAGGTCAGGGAGAGACGACGAGGAGGGAACAGGCAGAAGGACGATCAAAGACTCTAAATGTGAAACCCCGATCTCTGTAAACGCTGCCATCCTTTGTTTTTGTTGCTTTTATTACTTCTTGGGTTTTGATGTGCAGCGTCGGGTAGATCCAATACCAGAGGGACACTTTATAATAATAATAATAAAAGGAAAGGTTCTGGCAAGAGATAAGGAGGAAGTGTGGAAAGAGAAAGAGATGGACAGCTAGACAAAGAACAGACAGTCCATTTATGGGAAACAATGTTGGATGATTACGAGAAAGAATACAAATAAATTCCATCCTGCAGCGGCGGAATATATTCCAATAGATTTTATTATAAAATTAGGGCTGAACCGAATGTCAATGTTTCACATTCAAAGCTTCTTGAGGTTTACATTGAAGGTTTATACGATCAAAGGCCTCAATGTTAATGAAATAATGAATCTAAGCTTGTTTAGTTAATACTTTAGTCAGTAGAACTCAGTGACTGCCTGTTTCTTTTGTGACAGATGATGTTTCTGAAAGGCTAAAGGGCAAAACATATGGATTAAAGCAGAAAGTCATTTTTTGGAAGCGATAAAATCTCTTCCTCACTAAATGTTTTGGTCCTTTCAACATTCTGGAGTTGATGAAAATCTTTAAGAAGAAGTGGGAACAGTCCTACCACAGGAATCAACTTCTAGATAACAGTGTTGCCTGATCTTTATCTGCAACTGTGTTAAACAGAATGAAGAGACTTTCAAATGGGCGGATTCAGAATTTAAAAGGACACAAATATGATTAATGATTCGAAGCTGTAATCGATTCAGTAGAGCCCTCGATAGAATCACACATGTCCTCTTGATCCGACTCATAAATACTAAGATCAGCGTCAATGAAACGTTCATTTGCGTTTGATGTCCCAGGATCCGGTTGTTTGTTAATCATCAACAAACCCTGTGCAGAGAATCCCTCCCATCAGAGGAGAGACCCCCCCCTGGATACACCTGGATACACCTGGATACACCTGGATACACCTGGATACACCTGGATACACCTGGATTATCACCACAGTGGTTTAAGAGATGGAGCGTCGTCCAGCTTGAACTCACTGGGTGTCCATTCACGTCTCTAGAGGGAAACCTCTGGCCTGCAGGTCCTCCGCCCTGCCGAGCACAACCACCTGTTGTGTCAACGCTCCGTGGAGACGATTCATGATCAATACAGGTAAACCCTTCCCTGTGTGTGATGATTCCTTCTGGTCACATGACCTCTATGACACCTGTCCACCTGGAGAGGATCCTCCTCTGTTCTCTCCTCAAGGGTTCTCACCTTTTACCCTGAAGGCTTGTTTGGGAGTTGTTCCTGACCCATGTGAGGTCAAAGGTCAAAGGTCAGGATGTCTCTGTGTACAGGTTGTAAAGCTCTCGGAGGGGGATTTGTAATTTGTGAAATGGGCTCTACAGATAAACTGAACTGAATTGATTTGTTCATATTTAGGTCAGATGCTCTCTTATCTATGGCATGAAGCGTTATTAAACTCCTTTTGTTGCTCGTGAGCAAACACAAGAGTCTGACAGCTGAAGGTCGCCGCCCACAAGACAAACACGCCGCGCCGCTCAGGCATCTACACCGAGAAGCTTGAGGTGGAAACGTGAGCTGAACAGAGCTGAGGGGGCGAGTCTGACAACCGAGATTTACATCCAGGAACAACCGAACTAAAACACGCTCTCGCCTCAGCAGCGTGACGCGGCCTTCTTCACGGCTCACACTCATTTCCAGGAATCTGCATTTCACCAGACGAGTTCCTCTCAGACACCAGGAGCCTGGCGGTGGGATGAAGGTGCAGCGAGTCGTTACGCTCCGGTGACCCGGGAGAGTCAACAGTAAACAGAGCAGGTCGCCGCCGCGTCGCCGCTCTGCACAGAGGCCCGGTGGCGTCAGCGGGGCGCGGCGCCGCTCGGCTTCAGGGCGCCACAGGAAGCAGACCATGAAGCACAATGTTGTGTCGCTCAGCACAACTTTGGTCTGCATTTAAATCTGAACGCTGCATCCCGCGGCCGGCGGTCTGAACGATGGAACAAGCGCCGACAGCTCACCTGCTCATCAGAACCAGAACTCGTCAGGAAGCGTTACCTGAAGCTGCTGCTTCGTTCTGACATTGTGAAGTTTCTATGTTCAGGGTTCAGGACTGGAAAGACCAGTGGGTGAACAGGGGGATGTCTGACAGGTGAGACTCAGGGACATGACCAGGTAACAGGTGCGTTACCTGGTGAGAGGGGGGGTCCACCTTGCGCTTCTTCTTCTGGTTCTGCTTGTTGGTCCTGGGGTAGACGGTCAGGGCCTCCTGCCACCTGAGAGGGACAGACGGAGGGATGTTCAGTCGATCAATACGTGAGCGGACACACTTCTCTGGAGCCAAACATGAAGCCTGACACCTGTCAGGTAAAGCATGAGCACGAGCCGACGCCACACACACCTGCACACACACCTGCACACACACTTCATGTGCAGCATTTTAAATGTCACAGATTTCAGTTCCGACATCGGCATACGAGCGGCTCGGTGTTTATTAAGTAAATAAAGGTTGGCGTCACGCTTCTCGCCCTCGTTCATGTGGCCTACCGTTGCCGCTCCCCCATTGGTAGAGATGTGAAACACAAACTTGGCCCACTCTCACACACACCCACACACACACACACACTGGTCAACAACCCGTCTGTCTGCTCTAAACACCATGAATAACACCTGCATGTACGATCAATTCATAAGCAGATTCCATATACGTGTCTGCACTGGGGGGGTGGGGTGTGTGTGTGTGTGTGCGGGTGGGGGGGGACACACGGGTAGAAGCCAAGAGAGGCACCAGTTCAAGAATGTGCACCGTCACTGCAGTGATGTTTGCACGGCTCCGACAGAGCACCGCCCGAAGGAGCCAGCAGGGGGCAGAGCAGCTGAGTATTCATTCACAACATCATCATCACACATTCATCTTATAGGGCGCCTTTCAAGGGCTCGGGGTCGCCGTGCAGCACTTTACAAACAGTTCAAAGGATGGACACAAGTAAAGAAGAAGAGCAGTTAGAAAGCAGAGCAGCCGAGAGGGGGACACGTCGGGCGTACACCTGCCTGAAAGGTGAGTGTTGAGGTGGGTTTTAAATAAAAAGATTGAGTCCATGTTTCTGATGTCAGGGGGGAGGAGCTCCAGAGGGGCTCAAGGCTCTCGACCCCGTGAGGGTCAGACGAGCTGGGGGTCAGTCGGGTCGATGGAGGAGGCCGACCTGAGGGACCGGGTGGGGGTGCTGGTCTGGAGGAGGTGAGACAGGTGAGGAGGGGCGAGGTCGGTGAGGCCTCAAAGGCATGGAGAGGATCTTAAAGCTGCTGTAGAGCAGGGCGATGTGCAGGGGGAACATGCAGGACAACGAGCTGCTGCCCATCCGGAGGAACCATCCTCACCCCACGGGACCACCGGATCTCATCCTGGTGGTTTACGCCTCTTACCCGTTGATGATCTCTTTGCACTCGGCCCGTATGAAGTGCTCCTTGTCAGGCGTCAGGACGCACAGAGAGTTCTTCTGACCCGTCCTGGACTCCCCGTCCACCACGTCGGAGCACTGGTTCATGTTGATGGTGCCCTGAGGCAGGGTGCTGGGCTGGGGAGAGAGAGAGAGAGAGAGAGAGAGAGACAGAGAGAGAGAGAGAGAGAGAGAGAGACGGGTGAGCAGGCGGCAGCAGACGGCCCACGCCACACGGCCTCCACACGGCTGCTCAGTGCCAAGACACACACACACACACACAGTCTCACACACACACACACACACACGCACACACACTCTCTCTGATATAATCACAGTCTGTGCGTATGAGAATGTTCCCGTTAGCCTGTGATATTTGTGTTTCTTGCGATGTGAATCACAGCATTTAAAAGAGAACGGTTACATAATGTCGTCGTCCATGCAGTTTATTATCTCCACTAAGACATTGGGCAGTCGTTGACTCCGATGGCCTCGGCTTGACGTCATCGTCAACAGTCCATAATCGGTAAAAAGTATTCCTTTTAGAAGCTCTTTAAAGAAATGTGATCGAGAGAACAAAGGGCAACAAAGACATGAAATAAAACCAATTTATATTATTTATCTAATGGTTGGGAGTTGTTCCTGATCCCATGTGAGGTCAGAGGTCAAAGGTCAGGGATGTCGATGTGTACAGAGACTGTAAAGCCCTCTGAGGGGGATGTCTAATGTGTGAAAATGGGCTCTACAGATAAACTGAACTGAACCAGGGTGTTTAAATGAAGGATTAGTCATAGGGTTAGGGTTAACCCGCTCGGAGGCTCCGCCCACATCCACAGTCCGGCTGCATGTTGTGTCCACAGCAGGAGGAAGAGGAGTGAAGACGGTGCAGGTTCAGGAGAGGAAGAGGAGTGAAGACGGTGCAGGTTCAGGAGAGGAAGAGGAGTGAAGACGGTGCAGGTTCAGGAGAGGAAGAGGAGTGAAGACAGTGCCGGTTCAGAGGTTCACGGGGCGGTCGTTCAGACGCTGTGCACGCCGTTACGGACGCCACCTGAGGGCCGTGAATCTGACCGCAGGAGCTCCACAGCGGCTCACGCCTCCACCTCCAGGCGTACGGGGCTTTGCACGCCGCCTCGGCTGCAACGAGCGGAGGCGTGCTCGCTCATCAGACGATCTATTTATAGTCCGTGGCGACGCATCGCTCCGGACGCGATGCTCTTCTACACGCAGCACGCCCTCAGGTGCGCTCTGAAGGTATTTGTGTCCTAGAAAAGTGCTAAAGTCTATATTAATATTATTATTATTAGATATTTGCACACATATTACTTGTTTAGAGTGACTGTGTCTCTGTCGGACCTCCAGGTGACCTCCAGGTGACCTCCAGGTGACCTCCCCGAGCCACAACACTCTCCTGTTAACCCAGGAATGTGTGTGTGTTGAGTGTAAAGAGAGTCCTGCGTGACGACGCTCAGCGCAGGGCGTTGGAGCGGCGCTCTGGCCTGCAGCCACTAAACACACAGGAGGTAGAGACACCAACATCCAGTGGAGCCACGCCCTGCACCAGGTAGCCACGCCCTGCACCAGGTAGCCACGCCCTGCACCAGGTAGCCACGCCCTGCACCAGGTAGCCACGCCCTGCACCAGGTAGCCACGCCCTGCACCAGGTAGCCACGCCCTGCACCAGGTAGCCACGCCCTGCACCAGGTAGCCACGCCGTGCACCAGGTAGCCACGCCCTGCACCAGGGAGCCACGCCCTGCACCAGGTAGCCACGCCCTGCACCAGGTAGCCACGCCGTGCACCAGGGAGCCACAGGCGAGACATACAGCCCTCTAAAACCAGAAGATACATTAGGAGATGGAAATTAAAAAGCATATGGTTCATGTTCGCTGTTGCCTTAATAAATATAACTCCGTGAGGACCGGGGAAGGCAGGAGTCAAGAGTTTGTGGTGATCCAAGCCAGCGGGTAAATAAGAGGCCCCGTTTACTTCATCACTATTAAACGTCACTTTCATTCTGCATTAGAGCAGCCGGTGGCGTCGACATGCGGCACCGCAGGAACAGGAGCATGAAGGTCATGTAGAGGTCAGACTGAGGGGAAACGAGAGTGAGAGGCAGCTGGACGCTACGTTGAGTTCAACTTCTTAAATCCCACAAAGGGCCCTCGACTCTACAGGTGAAGGCCGGGCAGCAGCCGGGCCTGACAGACGGCCGGGCGGAGAGCCGGGGGCAGCTGGGCGAGGGCCGGGGGCCGGGGGCCGGGGGCCGGGGGCCGGGGGCCGGGGGCCGGGCCGCTTCAGACCGACAGAGAGGCGGCGGCAGCTTGACCTGAGAGCCCTGTCACTCCCAGACGAGAGGGGGCGAGGGGCGAGGCCGAGGGGGATTAAGGCTCAAGCTGGTGGTCAAGGAGGGGGGGGGGGCACCGCCAGGCCATCTGTCTGAGAACAAACCCAGAGTACGCCACAAACGTGGACTTGAGCCAGAGGATCAACGGCTAAATATTGTTTCGATTCTGGGAGCGTTTGTACCGGCTTACGCTGCGGCTCATAATCACAGACTGAAAATAAATCATCGACAACTCTGAGGACAAAACACTTTCACAGAGCTGCTCACCTGTGAGCTTCATGAGAGCGCCTCCATGAGGTGGTGGGTGTGTAGGAGGACGGTGTGTAGGAGGACAGTGTGTAGGAGGACAGTGTGTAGGAGGACAGTGTGTAGGAGGACGGTGTGTAGGAGGACAGTGTGTAGGAGGACGGTGTGTAGGAGGACGGGGTGTAGGAGGACAGTGTGTAGGAGGACAGTGTGTAGGAGGACAGTGTGTAGGAGGACAGTGTGTAGGAGGACAGTGTGTAGGAGGACGGTGTGTAGGAGGACGGTGTGTAGGAGGACGGTGTGTAGGAGGACGGTGTGTAGGAGGACAGTGTGTAGGAGGACAGTGTGTAGGAGGACAGTGTGTAGGAGGACGGTGTGTAGTGTGTAGGAGGACGGTGTGTAGTGTGTAGGAGGACGGTGTGTAGTGTGTAGGAGGACGGTGTGTAGGAGGACGGTGTGTAGGAGGACGGTGTGTAGGAGGACGGTGTGTAGGAGGACGGTGTGTAGGAGGACGGTGTGTAGGAGGACGGTGTGTAGGAGGACAGTGTGTAGGAGGACAGTGTGTAGGAGGACGGTGTAGGAGGACGGTGTGTGGGGAGGACGGTGTGTAGGAGGACGGTGTGTAGGAGGACGGTGTGTAGGAGGACGGTGTGTAGGAGGACGGTGTGTAGGAGGACGGTGTGTAGGAGGACGGTGTGTAGGAGGACGGTGTGTAGGAGGACGGTGTGTAGGAGGACGGTGGACGGTGTGTAGGAGGACGGTGTGTAGGAGGACGGTGTGTAGGAGGACGGTGTGTAGGAGGACGGTGTGTAGGAGGACGGTGTGTAGGAGTGTGTAGGAGGACGGTGTGTAGGAGGACGGTGTGTAGGAGGACGGTGTGTAGGAGGACGGTGTGTAGGAGGACGGTGTGTAGGAGGACGGTGTGTAGGAGGACGGTGTGTAGGAGGACGGTGTGTAGTGTGTAGGAGGACGGTGTGTAGGAGGACGGTGTGTAGGAGGACGGTGTGTAGGAGGACGGTGTGTAGGAGGACGGTGTGTAGGAGGACAGTGTGTAGGAGGACAGTGTGTAGGAGGACGGTGTGTAGGAGGACGGTGTGTAGGAGGACGGTGTAGGAGGACGGTGTGTAGGAGGACGGTGTGTAGGAGGACGGTGTGTAGGAGGACAGTGTGTAGGAGGACGGTGTGTAGGAGGACGGTGTGTAGGAGGACAGTGTGTAGGAGGACAGTGTGTAGGAGGACAGTGTGTAGGAGGACGGTGTGTAGGGAGGACGGTGTAGGGGAGGAGGACAGTGTGTAGGAGGACAGTGTGTAGGAGGACGGTGTGTAGGAGGACAGTGTGTAGGAGGACAGTGTGTAGGAGGACGGTGTGTAGGAGGACAGTGTGTAGGAGGACAGTGTGTAGGAGGACGGTGTGTAGGAGGACAGTGTGTAGGAGGACGGTGTGTAGTGTGTAGGAGGACAGTGTGTAGGAGGACGGTGTGTAGGAGGACAGTGTGTAGGAGGACGGTGTGTAGGAGGACGGTGTGTAGGAGGACGGTGTGTAGGAGGACGGTGTGTAGGAGGACGGTGTGTAGGAGGACGGTGTGTAGGAGGACGGTGTGTAGGAGGACGGTGTGTAGGAGGACAGTGTGTAGGAGGACGGTGTGTAGGAGGACGGTGTGTAGGAGGACGGTGTGTAGGGACTCAGTCGGGAGCCTCAGCTGAGCCCTGGCGGCCCTCTCCGCCCCGCCCTCTCTCCAGGCTCCCTGCCCGCCCCTCTCCGGCCCCGCCCCTCTCTCCGGCCCGCCCTCTCCAGGCCCGCCCTGCCCTCCGGCCCTGCCCTCTCTCCGGGCTCCGCCCTCTCCGGCCCTCGCCCTCTCTCCGGCTCCGCCTCCGCCCTGCCCTCTCTCCGGGCCCCGGCCCCTCTCTCCAGGCCCTCGCCCCGGCCCCTCTCTCCGGGCCCCGGCCCCTCTCTCCGGGCCCCGGCCCCGTGAGCCCACACCTCTCCGTCACCTGGCCGGACCCGGCCCCTCTCGGGCCGCGGCGCTGCACAATGGGCCCTTTGTGGAGCGGCAGCAGCTCACACAATGTGGGCTTGTCAGCCGCCACAGAGCCACGCCTCCCGCCGCTCGCCACGAGGAAGTGACCGGAGACCAGAGGCCCAGACAAACGCCCTTTGTGATCAGAGCATTATGAACCTACATAAAGTTATTATAGTCCGTCTGTTCAGACAATAAGGTGAATCCTGTCTGGATGGGAGCCACGTCACCTCAGGGAGGGGGAGCACCAATAGTTATGGAGGTGTGCGTGAACAGGTGAGAAGAAGCAGCCACATTAGCAGAAACAGACGTCATGCAGAACGAGCCGTCACCAGAACGGTGAGAACAAACATCTAAATGTTGTAGATCGTTGCATCATCACAGACACTATGGGGTCACGTAGAAAAAAAATAAAAAAACACTGTTTATTCCAATGAAAATGACATTAAATGAATCACAAATCCTCTCTCTACATAGTTAATGTGTAAATGACTATTCTCTGTGTTTAGTGAAGTCTCTCCAGAGGTGTGTAGAGGCCCATCTCCATGTTCTAGTGGTACATTGTGTTAACGCCTTAGAAGACGAGCAGAGGGGTAGAACCCCCTTGGAATTTTTTTTATTTTTTTATAACTTTTTATTTTGCATTTTCCACAAACAGATTATTCCTTGACATTGAAACTCTTTAAAAAAAAGTGTATATTATTATTATTATTTATGTGAGCGCAGCTGAAAACAGTTATGCTGGTGAGAGAAGCTCTAAAACTGTTCTTCCTTTGAGCCACAAGAAGAACAACTTTAATATTTACAAATGAAAATCATTATTTATAACCTTGTCAATGTCTGGACTATATTTTGTATTAATCTTGTATTCATTTAATAAATAAAAGTGTGAGTTTTCATGGAAAACACAACATGTTCTCGGTGACCCCAAACTTTTGAACGGTAGTGATCTAAAACATTATTATTATACAGAACTCCCCGTTCACCAGTCAGGAACAACGTCTCCTCAGACTCTCCTCCTGCCAGCCCAGACGCTGAGCATCGTGACGACAGGGTTCACGAGGAGCCGCCTGTTTAGAAGTCGTTAGCACGCCGCGGCGCTCTGGGCTGCCTTCACTTCGCTCGTTCTGCAGCTTAGCAAAACATGGCATTCTCCCTCATGACACGGAGGGAGAAATATGTGCTTCTCTTGGCAGCTGGATGATGATCTATTCTCAATTCTGTTGAAAAGCTAAATTCTCTTCATCTGCCATCATCCTGTTGGGTTCCACAGCCTCAGCAGCCACGAGGAGAAGCTAACCCGACTCCGTCAGCAGCACGAGGGAATCGACTGGCTTCTAAACAAAAGGGATCCAGCCGCATATTTCATCATAATAAAAAAAAAAGAAAAATGATTCACCTCATTTTCTTATTAATACTGTTTGAGCATCAGAACGCGGCGTGTTGCTCAATGTCCACGGTGGTCATGAAGCCGGGCTGATCACAAACAGCCGAGACTCGACTCACGACGGCACGGCGCTCGTCTTCAGGCGCGTAGCGGCAGGATCCCCTCGCCTTTGATCACCGGAGACACGGAAACCAAAAGTAGAGCCGGCCGAGCGGCTTCGCCCTGACTCACGGACGAGGCCCGGGATCAGGTCTCTGCAGGGTCCAACATCTTCTGCTCATTACCGATAACGCCAATAGTGCAATTAATCTTTCCATAGCAACAGGAGACAACAGGAGGTACACAGACAGTTTGATACCAGAGAGCGTGCCCAGGAAACCGGCTGCCAGACGCATGGAGTCACCTTCAGCCTCGCTGAGGGGGAACATCAGACCTCGCCCTCCTTCCTCCACAAGCCCACAATAATTACACAAACACAGAGATACAGGCAATCAGAGGTGGGAACTAAGCTGACGGATCGGTCGTGGCTAAGCCAGCGATCATCACGGCTGCAGAGTCCTCAGCACGATAATTACAGCCCAGTGGAGACGCCATGAAGACCCTCACACACTCTAGTTACCACAGAGCCTCACACACCAACCCTCACACATCCAGGGCTGGATCTTGGAATATGCCGACTACCAACTACCCACGGCCCTGATTAGACTCCGCCCCCTGCTGAGACTCCACCCACTGTTGAGACTCCGCCCCCTGCTGAGACTCCACCCACTGTTGAGACTCCGCCCCCTGCTGAGACTCCACCCACTGTTGAGACTCCGCCCCCTGCTGAGACTCCACCCACTGCTGAGACTCCACCCCCTGCTGAGACTCCTCCCACTGATGAGACTCCGCCCACTCCTCTCAACCTCCACCTGATGGGTGGTGGAGGTCTGGATGGTGGACTATGCCGACTACCAACTCTTCATCATCTCCTCTTCATGGTGTTGTTCCTGTGTTTTAATGTGTGATGATTCCTTCTGGTCACATGACCTCTATGACACCTGTCCACCTGAGAGGATCCTCCTCTGTTCTCTCCTCAAGGGTTCTCACCTTTTACCCTGAAGGGTTGTTTGGGAGTTGTTCCTGATCCATGTGAGGTCAAAGGTCAAAGGTCAGGGATGTTTATGTGTACAGATTGTAAAGCACTCTGAGGGGGATGTGTAATTTGTGAAAATGGGCTCTACAGATAAACTGGATTGACTTGAACCCTTGCCTGTATTTTAGATAAACATATATCTCTATAAAGGCTCGACCGTGCGGTGGGTATCTGACGTCTCTGTGGCAGGGCCAACTCTCCAGCCTCCAGGCTTCAGGTACACCTCACTCCCCGGTATGCTCTGGAGACGTTCAGACGAGCGCCCCGCCACGCGTCCTCCCCGCCACGCGTCCTCCCCGCCACGCGTCCTCCCCGCCACGCGTCCTCCCCACTATGCCTACGCGTCCTCCCCGCTATGCCTACGCGTCCTCCCCGCCACGCGTCCTCTCCGCCAGGCGTCCTCCCCACTATGCCTACGCGTCCTCCCCGCCACGCGTCCTCCCCGCTATGCCTACGCGTCCTCCCCGCCACGCGTCCTTCCCGCTCCGGGTGGAGGCCGCTTGTGAGGGCGCCGTATGGAGACAACGTTCGGAGGAGAGAAACCCAAACTCCAAGCATTTTTCACATTTTTGCAGCAAGTATTTCAGGAGCGGGCTGTGGGCGGGAGCCGCGCCGAGCGGCGAGAGGAGGTGGGTGGTTTAATGATGTGTTAAGAGGGCAGCAGCTGACAAATGCAGAGGAGGAGGAGGAGGAAGAGGAGGAAGAGTTGGAGGATGAAGAGCCATTCACTCCAGGCGAGTACAGCATAATTATTCTTCACAAAGACAAGAGGCTAGGATCTCTGGATCAGATGCAAAGGGCTCGAGCCTCGTGGAGCAGAGCGGGGGCGCCCGGCGGGGAGAGGCTCGGAATAACTAAACGCACGAGCAAAATAAAACATAAAACAATTTATAAATGCATACTACGTTCTTTACTTATTCTGCGACATGCATCACTTGTAGTCGAAGCTTTGCCAATTGTGTTTATGTAATGTATATCATTTTAACAACATATTCCAGGTAACTTTTTCTTTCTGTGCAATCCGACTGCATCCAACTGGTGGAGGCTCTCCTCTCCTCTCCTCTCCTCTCCTCTCCTCTCTCCTCCCCCCTCCTCTCTCCTCTCCTCTCTCCTCTCTCCTCTCCTCCCCCCTCCTCTCCTCCCCTCCCCTCCCTCCCCTCCCTCCTCCTCCTCCTCCTCCCTCCCTCTCCTCCTCTCTCATGGTGTGATGATTACGTCCTACCTCCGTCAGTTCAGTGTACTCTACTCCTCCTCAGTCGGGGGGGAACCAAATCAATTTGATTAATTGAAATGTATGTTTTTGAGTGCCAAGCTCGGAAGATTTGTTTTCCATAATGGATAAACAGTGAGAATAAAATGTTTGGGTCTGTCACGCGACACCATGGCCCAACAATACGTTTATTTACTTGCATTTGGAAAGAGAATTGAGGTGAATCACCCTCTCAGTATGAAAAATTATCAAAGCGCCATAGATGCTTAATTTTACAAGAAATTACAAATTCATGGTGAATGGATTTAAGCTGTTGAAACAGTTCTCAACAGAGAGGAACATGTGTATATAATCACCATCTCTACATGTCAATAAATATCAATATCAACCATATGAAGTCAACTCCTCCAAGGACAACGGGATGACCTCAGGGCTCTTACACATGTTGACCGATGGATTTCCAGGACTTTTCCATGACTTTAAACCAAATTTCCATGACCACATTTGAAATCTTGGTAAAAACATGAAACATTTAGAACATTTTACGTATTAAGAGCGTACGCCGGCTTATATTTTGAGCGTTTTTCTTCAAAAAAAAAACATATAAATTATTTCAAACTCGGCGTAAATGAACATGTGATTACAATAAATGTCCATGACTTTTTCCCAAACTTTTATGATTTAAGTTTTTCCCAGGACTTTTCCAGGCCTGGAAATGACCATTGTAATATTCCATGACTTTTCCAGGTTTTCCATGAGCGTACGAACCCTGTAACCCGTTTCTGCTCCCCACACCTCGGCTGCTCTTCAGGTCTCTGGCGTTGCTCTCGCTGCAGTCACCAGCTCTCGGACTTCCAGAGCAGTAAATCCTGGAGCTGCAGCTCTAGATTTACTTTTGTGTCTGGGCTGCAGGAAGCCGCTGTGCCAGGCCCACAGTGTGCCCCAGAACGCCGCGTCTGTAGTCCTGCAGCGTCCCGCACGGCTCTGACACAGCACTCTGGGAAGTAGGCCAGGGAGCACAGACACCGTCATGTGGGGGTGCAGTAGTGAAGCCTCATGGTCCCGATGAAAACTCTTAATCACAATGCATCATGCTGCTTGGCTCTAGGAAGCTGGTTCCTGAGCTCCGTCTCCACTGAGGAGATGACCTCACGGCCGGGCGGCCAGGACCTCCTCGATGATGAGTGAGAACCGGCCGAAGACCAAGTCAACGCTAAGCAGCCCCTCAGGCGCAAAGGAGGGGAGACATGGGGGAGGCGCTGGAAATGTTCCTTTGGGAATGCAGCTAATACCTCGGTTTGGGAGCGAGACGTTTTTCCACGGGGCTGAAGAGGTCTGGGTGGCGAGCGGTTAACCTGCCCGACGACTCGCTGGAGGCTCGGAGGAGATCCATCAGGGAACTAAATCTCAGCGATGAATTCAGAGTCTGTTTGTGTGTGTCGAGTGCAACGGGAACAAGTTTAATTCCTTGTATGTCTCCTCGTTCATGGCCAATGAAGCTGATCCTGATATTGAAAATATTAGATTTTTTTTTAAATCGTTGCTATATTAAATCTGGAATTCAAAAAATAATCTTTAGAATATTATTTATTAGATTAATAAATAAAAAAATCTTTAGAATATTAGTTATTAGATTAATCAAAAAAATAATCTTTAGAATATTAGTTATTAGATTAATCCAAAAAATATCTTTAGAATATTAGTTATTAAATTAATACAAAAAAATATCTTTAGATTATTCGAGAATAAATAATCATTAGAGGCAGACCTATACGAAACCCGAGGATGCACTTTCCTCCCGTCTAATAATATCCAGTCTGCAAAGCTGTGACTTCAACAGGTGGCTGGATTGGTAATTCACAAAGCTGAGGTGAAAGGTCAAAGGTCATGCAATACACCTGCACCTGTCGCAACTCAGAAAGAGGCTCGACCGCAGCTGTGGCTGCTGAGCGTCACGCGGCGGCAACAGAATCCATCCTCAGAAACACGCAGCGCGGGAGCTTGAGAAGTGACGAGGGATCTTTAATACAGCTCTGACCTCCCTGCTGGTGACAGGTGAGTAACTCACGAGCTTCTCTAGTGTCTCACGTCTTTACTCAGGGTCTGACTCATGGGGACCGGTGGGTCTCCAGGACTTTTACCACATGTCAGGCCCAGACTGACACCTCGGTAAGAACATGAACATGTAGAACATGCTGCGTATGGGGAGGTACGCCGGCTCATATGTTGAGCGTCTTTCTTTAAAAAACATATTCATTATTGTAAACTGAACATGTGATTATAACACATTAAATGACTTTTATGATTTAATTTTTTTCCTTAACTTTTTCAGGCCTGGAAATAACCGTTTTAAAATTCCATGACTTTTCCAGGTTTTCCATGACCGTACGAACCCTGTTATACACTACAGCAGAGGTTCTCAAATGGGGGTCCGCGTACCCCTGGGGGTCCGTGAAGGCACTCCAGGGGGTACGTGAGATTTAAAAAAAAATCTATTTAAAATTAGTATCCATTATAAAATCCTTTAAAAATAGTTATTTAATAAATATTCAATAAAACACAAGTGTAAGTTCATAAACTGCATTTTATATTAAGTAGGCAATTTAATTTAATTATCCTAAAAACCCAGAGTCCCCCCCATATCAGGATGGTTTGACCCAACGTGACACACGCTAACGGTCAAGACCCGTCTACCACCGCCGGCTTTTAAACTCACACTCACTACAGCTACACCCCCCACACCCCCACTATACACCCCCTACACCCCCTACACCCCCCACACCCACTACACCCCCACTATACACCCACTATACCCCCACTATACACCCCTACACCCCACTATACACCCCTACACCCCCTACTTCACTATACACCCACCACTACACCCCACTATACACCCACTACACCCCACTATACACCCACTACACCCCCACTATACACCCCCTACACCCCCACTATACACCCACTACACTATACCCCCACTATACACCCCACACCCCCACTATCACTATACACCCACTACACCCCACTATACACCCACTACCCCCTACACCTACCCCTACACTATACCCCACTACACCCCCACTATACCCCACTATACACCCACTATACACCCACTACACCCCACTATACACCCACTACACCCCACTACACCCCCCACTATACACCCACTATACACCACTACCCCCACTATACACACCCCTACACCCCCACTATACACCCCTACACCCCCCACTATACACCCCTACACCCCACTATACACCCCTACACCCCACTATACACCCACTACACCACCCCACTACACCCCACTACACCCCCACTATACCTACCCCCACTATACACCCCACTATACACCCCACTATACACCCCCACTATACACCCACTACACCCCACTATACACTACCCACTATACACCACTACACACCCACTATACACCCCCACTATACACCCCACACCCCACTATACACCCCCTACACCCCCACTATACCCCTACACACCCCACTATACACCCACTACACCCCACTATACCCCCACTATACACCCCACACCCCACTATACCCCACTACACCCCACTATACACCCACCCACCCCCACTATACACCCACTACACCCCACTACACCCCACTACACCCCACTACACCCCACACCCCCACCCTACACCCCCTACACCCCACCACCCCACTATACACCCCCACTATACACCCACTACACCCCACTACACCCCCCCCCCGTGTTTGACCAGAGCCCGTCTCGGGCCGACCTCTCAGCCTGACGCTTTAAGTGAGATCTTTTGTCGTCGTCCTGGTCGAGTGTTTAGAGCCGAGCGGCCGTCGGGTCGGCCGAGTTTGGCTTTGTGGACGAAGGGAGGGGTTTGGGGGAGAAGTTACACAATGCAGCTGGCGGCGCTCGGACACAAATTATTTATTGGCCAGAGAGAACCGCAACGAAAGAGCGAGATGCAAAGAGAGAGAGTGGCACAACACGAGACCAGAGGAGGCCAAAGGAGAGAATGGGGCTGAGTCATGGGAAAGGCAGAGCGGAGCAAGAGGAGCCTGGAGACGGCCTTTGAGGCCTTTTGAGGCCTTTCCTTAAACTAATGAAGAGCTGGAAATCATGAGGAAGAACATGAACCCCAAGGAGGGACAAGGGGAGGAAGAGGAGGGTGGCAGCAGACATCCTGATGAAGGCCTTCAAGACGACTCCTCAGGCCTGGAAATGAACATTTTACATCTCCATGACTTTTCCAGGTTTTCCATGAGCATACGGAGCCTGCTCTCTGCATTTCCAGGTCACACATGTCAATATGAGCGTTGTCCCATTTCCAATGAGAGCAGGTTCTCCTCATCCAATCACAGAGGGGCAGCCCCCCCCCTGTGTTTGAGAGCATACTGGAGAACAATGTGCTTTTATTGACTAACTTCAATCTGATTAGTCATTTGAATCCATTATTCGTTAGACTCATTAGTTCTTTTGGCTGTGACACACACACACACACACACACACACACACAGGGTGAGGCGGAGGTCAGTTGGAAATCATGCAACAGAAAAGAAAACTCAGTTTAGTTTAGTTTAGTTTAGTTTAGTTTTAAACCAGCTGCGTGTTCTTCCAGGTCTCTCCCCATGCGTCTGTCCACTAGTGACACACAGAGCTCTAATGACATTAAAGATGAAGACATTAAAGGTGAAGACATTAAAGATAAAGACATTAAAGGTGAAGACATTAAAGGTGAAGACATTAAAGGTGAAGACATTAAAGGTGAAGACATTAAAGGTGAAGACATTAAAGATAAAGACATTAAAGGTAAAGACATTAAAGATAAAGACATTAAAGGTGAAGACATTAAAGGTGAAGACATTAAAGGTGAAGACATTAAAGGTGGCCCCGTGTAGACGAGAGGCTCAGAGAGCAGACTTGGCCCCGAGCCAGGCGGGTCACTGTTCTGCTCCGGGAGTTAGAACTATTTAAACAGAGAACAAACGGAGGCGATAACATTATTTTTTATCTCGGCCGCATCCGGAATGAAGGAGCGCTCCGGTGGAAACCGAAGAGCACCGCCGGGTCGGACGGGAACGCCAACAGAAACACGGATCAGAGAGAAACAGACGGACTCAACGTCAGAACCTCTCTGCGTCCGGCTGAAGCATCCATCAGGTGGAGAGAGAGGAGGAGTGGGCGGAGTCTCAGCAGTGGGCGGAGTCCCAACAGGGCATAAAGGCCGATTCATACTTCGGCGATTTCAGAAAAACGGACGGATACGCAAGCTTTTTCCCCCCTTGCGTCCGTCGACCCCTTTTTCTATCCACGCGTCAAAAATCTGCACAAGCATACGCAAGCCTGCAAGGCTGCGATTGGTCTGCTGCTCTGATGACTACTTCCTTTCTGGAGTCTCACATTTCCGGTTTTCATAGCATAATACCGCCATTTTTAAAAGCAAAGTAAACCCAAGACGATCTTTTTAAAAAGATGAACGCTATTGAGGAGCTGCTAAGCGAGGAAGTCCGGAGGTATGAGCACCTCTATAACCCGTCGATGGCCTCCCATTGGTGGAGGGAGATCTCCTCCCACGTGGTTTGGCGGTGGACCTGTGCCTTTGTGCCTGAACATGTGGAGGAGACTGCGCGACAAATATGTCCGCGAGAAGAAGGCGATCCTTCTCCCTTTTTTATCGCTTTCCTGGTTGGGCGTACTTGTATTTAAATAAAACAGCAAATACGTTTTGAAACAGTTGGAATGTTTTATTCACGTCCCTGAACGTTGTGGTCAGTTCATGAGGTCGTTGTCAGGCCATCTAGGCTCAGTTGTGCCTGTGACCACTCGCTCGCTGCTCATAGAAGTGCATCAATTCATGTCTCACACCTCTAGAGCTCGTACATTCTTTGCCCTTTGTTTCATTTCGCAATTTATTTGGTGTATAATCCATAGCAACACAACGTTTCTTCTCCATTGTCCCGCTGCATTAATGCCCCGACCTGAGCCGCGTATGATTTCTAAATGTTTAGTCGGACGGCCTGGTCGGGTCCAGTTGGAAGAGGGGAGGAGATATGAACATGTAGACAAGCCCAATGATCTCGGGTGCCATCCTTCACTGTGTGTGGACAACCAGACCTGGTCAATAAATAAACCAACGACTTCCACACAAAGACGTCATTCTCTCTGTCGTCTTCCACAACAAACGGTACTCCACCTATTGTTGGGCGGTGAATTGCTTTGCAACACGCGCAAGCCTTTTAGGAACTATGAATTGAAACGAGCGATTTACACAACGATTACACAACGATTTACACAACGATTACACAACGATTTACGCTGTTGTAGAAGTATGCGCGGGCCTTCAGTTGGTAGTAGACATATTCCAGGATCCAGACCCCCATGATGCATCAGGCAGGTGGATCTATGATGTCATGCATGCTCCTCGGTTTGGGGTCGAATAAGACTAGGGAAAGTATTGTGTCTGCTCAATATGACGAAAATCTGCTTTGTGCAATAATTTCTGCGATAAAGATATGACTTAAACACATATTGGGAAGTACATATGAGCCACACATTTCCTCTGTAGACCGGCTTCTCTCTATTTTCAGAATAGAATTCAATATAATACAAATAAATGTAAGGTTTTTTACAGCAGCAACCTGAATATTTATAAAAGCAAAGTCCCTAAATAAAATCGATGACAATGAAAAAAAGAACATTCCTGAGTGAAGTTTCCAGAGAAAGGAGAGCGGAGACATTCGTCACGATGACTCATCCCCGCCGTCCTCGGGACGGAGGACATGCATGGCGGTCCGCTCTCCTCCGCGTGCAGCCCAGGGTTATGTCGTGCAGATACTTAATGAGTTATAACATAATACCACGAGGCTCACGAGGCTGCAACAAGGCGGCAACAACTTTATGACTCGGGCCCGTCACAATGAGATCCTGGACACGCACTGGGCCTTACTGCAGGGAGCGGAGGCATTCAGAGGCTTCACGAAGACAACGCAATAACACCCACGGGCTGCACACTACCACTACTGACGGGGTCGAAGCAGGATGGACATCGCTTTAGTGATGTCGTATCATGTTTATGCCTGTTGAACAGGTGTATTTATACAGTATTGACTTTACACTTGAGACGGTTCTATTGCAATTACAGAAACAGGCAAAGCTGTTGTCACCTCGAGGAACAGCTCATCTTCAACTGACAAGGTTCAGAGGATCTCTCTCTCATCAGCGATGAATAAGCAAATAACCCAAACCCTGTATTAAATGGTATTTTATTTACACATTATATATATATATATATATATATATATATATATATATATATATATATATATATATATATATATATATATATATATATAGAGAGAGAGAGAGAGAGAGAAAAATACCATTTAAAACAGGGTTTGGGTTTGTTTATTTATATATATAAATAATATATATATATATTATATATGTATATAAATAAATAAAATAACATTTAATACAGGGTATTGGTTTATTTATCTATATATATATATATATATTTATATAAATAAATAAAATATCATGTAATAAAGGGTTTTGGTTTATTTATATATGTATGTATATATATAATATAATATATAAAAATACCATTTAATACAGGGTTTTGGGTTATTTATATATGTATGTATATATAATATAATATATATAAATATGGGGTTATTTGCTTATTCATTGCGTGTCACAATGATGTTTGCGTGCCATATCGCTCTGAAGATTAAAATAGGGTGTACCGGTCAGCACTAGACCTGCCGACATGCCTTGACATTGGGGATGCCATGTTGAAGAAGTGTTCCCACTGGTTTTACAAGAAAAGTTATTTAAGCGATGGCGCTCGGGTCTCTGATCTGTTGACGCACATTCATTCGGCTCCCACTGGCGGGTCGCTTCGCCCGCACAGCGGTTTCTATAAGCGGAGAGGAGAAGGCACCCTCGTTGTGGTCGGCCTCCCTCGGCCCACAGTTTGGGAATTCCTGGGATTAAAAGGTTCTCCATTCCTGTACACAAACCCCAAAACAAGGGAATGTCCCTGTCTAAATACAGTGAGCGGGGCGACAGTCGTTGGGGGTGAGTGGCAGTCACAGTGCCGTAGCTCCTGATGACTACAAGCTGTGTGAATGGCGGTTCCCATGGTTTTGTGGCTTTGTGCAGGAACAGTGACCCCACTGTAATCCGTGGCTGTTTACATTCCAGCAGATCAGTTCCTACTGGAGCCACGGGGAAGGAAGGGCAGGGGTTAAAGAAGACTCTCACGCACCGTATCTCTGCTAAACCAACACGCCTCACGCAGGACCCACACGGCCAGCAACCGCCCAACACGGGACGCCACACGCTCATCAACACGGGCAACATGGCGCCCGTTAGTGACCCTTTCCTTCTAAATCACCTGCGCCTCTCTCCAATAAGCATCCCAACGTTATGGGGGGGTTGAGCCTGAAGGCACCACCACCGCGGAGAGGCCAGCCGATCACCCATTCCCTGGAAAGCTCTCCTCCAATCCCAAAACCAACAGAAGCGCCTCAGAATTAGTTTAAAAATAGCTTTCAATTTCACGTTTCACAGGGCTGGAGAAGCGAGAGTTTACGCGTGTTTCAGCGTGTCGGAGAGTCGTAAAAGTTGGGAGGTTGTGTTTGCGTGTGTCTGGAAGAGGCAACGGCACAGAGTGCCTCAGGTTCAAAGAATGCACAAGTGAGTGGGAAAAGAAGGGAAGTTTGTCAAAACTCTCCGTTCTTGGACTGCGCTGAGCGGTCCACTATTTCAATTCCAGTAAACACTGGAAATTAATCGAGTTAAGATGAAATGAGAATGACATCATGTTCTCCTCGGAACAACAACGGATCAGGCTGCGCACGGACGGCAGGACAGGGAAGCAAATGAACCCAGGAGGCGCCTGAGTGGAGCTCCACAGGTAGACCTCCACAGGTAGACCTCCACAGGTAGACCTCCACAGGTAGACCTCCACAGGTAGACCTCCACAGGTAGACCTCCACAGGTAGACCTCCACAGGTAGACTCCTCTTGTTACCTCCAATTATTTTTATGCGTGCGTGTTATTCGCATAAGTCAAAGAGTATTAAACCCAATCCAATGAAATTTGGTGAGATGATTGGTTATTATCCGGGGACCATTTGATTAGATTTTGGGATCGATCGGGTCAAAGGTCAAGGTCATAGCACGGTCAATTTGTATCCAATTGGCAACTAATGCAACATGTTCATAACTCAATGCTCAATCTTGTGACATGAAGGTCTGCTCTCTACCGAGGGCCCCTTCTAGTGTTCTGGACAATCAACACATCAACTGACCAGCATGGGAACACGAGGTGGAACGTCTGTGGATGGCCTCGACCAACGTGAGGAGATATCGCCACCAGTGCTCCGTCAGAAGGTCACACAAGAGTTTCAGTGCAAAACGATGTATGACAACGAAGAGCAACGAGAACCGAGACCACAACAAAGACCTTGATGACCACATGAGGGGGTGAGGGCGTCAGGAGGAGGTCAATGGGAGGTCAATGGGAGCCGGTGTTGGGATATTAGGACCGCAGAGCAGTTATTAGAGCGAGGGTGTTGATCATTTTAACGTGCGCTGATGTCATTAAAGTGGCTTTGTGGAGCCGGAGAGTTCTCTACACCCACAGAGCTGGAACTGGCCTCGCACGAGGCGATAATGGGTTTGGTGTGTGTGTGTGTGTGTGTGTGTGTGTGTGTGTGTGTGTGTGTGTGTGTGTGTGTGTGTGTGTGTGTGTGTGTTTCTCACGTCGCTGAAACAGCTCGAACAGCGTATTCACACGGCTGTGTTTGGATGGCCTCTGTTCACGTTGTTCATTAATCTTTACCTCGACTCTGAATGATTAGAGAATGTAAAGAGCTGAGAGTCGCTCCTCCTTTGAGGCCGATGCCAGGAACACGTTAGCATCGCACGGCAGCACACGCATGATGCTGGCCAACATGTTCACCTATCCACCTCGTCCTCTATCCGCCTCGTCCTCTATCCGCCTCGTCCTCTATCCGCCTCGTCCTCTATCCACCTCGTCCTCTATCCGCCTCGTCCTCTATCCGCCTCGTCCTCTATCCGCCTCGTCCTCTATCCACCTCTATCCACCTCGTCCTCTATCCACCTCGTCCTCTATCCGCCTCGTCCTCTATCCACCTCGTCCTCTATCCGCCTCGTCCTCTATCCACCCCGTCCTCTATCCGCCTCGTCCTCTATCCACCCCGTCCTCTATCCACCTCGTCCTCTATCCACCTCGTCCTCTATCCGCCTCGTCCTCTATCCGCCCTATCGTCCTCTATCCCACCTCTGCCTCTATCCGCCTGTCCTCTATCCGCCCTGTCCTCTATCCGCCTCGTCCTCTGTCCTCTATCCGCCTCGTCCTCTATCCGTCGTCTCTATCCCGTCCTCTATCCACCTCGCCTCCTCTATCCGCCTGTCCTCTATCCGCCTCGTCCTCTATCCGCCATCCTCGTCCTCTATCCGCCTCGTCCTCTATCCGCCTGCCTCTCTATCCGCCTCGCCCTCTATCCGCCTCCTTGCCCTCTATCCGCCTGTCCTCTATCCTGCCTCTCCTCTATCCGCCTCGTCCTCTATCCGCCTCGTCGCTTGCCCTCTATCCGCCTCGTCCTCTATCCGCCTCTCCCTATCCGCCTCGTCCCTATCCGCCCTCTATCCACCTGTCCTCTATCCGCTCGTCCTCTATCCGCCTGTCCTCTATCTCCACTTCATCCGCCTCGTCCGCCTCCTCTATCTCTTCTCTATCCGCCTCGTCCTCTATCCGCCTCGTCCTCTATCCACCTCGTCCTCTATCCACCTGCCTCTATCCGCCTCGTCCTCTATCCGCTTCGCCTATCGCTCCTCTATCCGCTCGTCCTCTATCTCGTCCTCTATCCGCCTTGTCCTCTATCCGCCTCTTCCGCCCTCCTCTATCCCTCATCCCCTCTATCCGCTCGTCCTCTATCCTCTATCCGCCTCGTCCTCTATCCGCCTCGTCCTCTATCCGCCTCGTCCTCTATCCGTCCTCTATCGTCCTCTATCCGCCTCGTCCTCTATCCGCCTCGTCCTCTATCCACCTCTATCCACCTCGTCCTCTATCCGCCTCGTCCTCTATCCGCCTCGTCCTCTATCCGCCTCGTCCTCTATCCACCTCATCATCCGCCTCCGCCCTCTATCCACCCTGCCTCTATCGCCCTCTATCCACCTCGTCCTCTATCCGCCTCGTCCTCTATCCACCCTCGTCCTCTATCCGCCCCGTCCTCTATCCACCTCGTCCTCTATCCACCCTGTCCTCTATCCGCCTCGTCCTCTATCCGCCTCGTCCTCTATCCACCTCTATCCACCTCGTCCTCATCCTCGTCCCTATCCGCCTCGTCCTCTATCCGCCGTCCTCTATCCGTCCTCTATCACCGTCCTCTATCCACCTCTCTATCCGCCTCGTCCTCTATCCGCCTCGTCCTCTATCCACCTCTATCCACTCCTGTCCTATCCGCCTCGCCTCTATCCGCCCCGTCCTCTATCCGCCTCGTCCTCTATCCGCCTCTATCCTCTATCCACCCGTCCTCTATCCGCCGCCTTCACCCGCTCTATCCGCCTCGTCCTCTATCCGCCTCGTCCTCTATCCACCTCTATCCACCTCGTCCTCTATCCGCCTCGTCCTCTATCCGCCTCGTCCTCTATCCGCCTCGTCCTCTATCCACCTCTATCCACCTCGTCCTCTATCCACCTCGTCCTCTATCCGCCTCGTCCTCTATCCACCCCGTCCTCTATCCACC
The DNA here is from genome assembly GCA_036178185.1 of Liparis tanakae. Lineage (NCBI taxonomy): Eukaryota > Metazoa > Chordata > Actinopteri > Perciformes > Liparidae > Liparis > Liparis tanakae. The sequence goes on along the minus strand of CM070105.1, from coordinate 18,430,812 downwards.
TCCGCATGCTATATGCTACTGCAAACTTTATCAAATGTCAAACCATACTTATCAAGTTTGGACAAATAACCGCCTGCATAATGCAATAATGACTAAGCTAAACAATACTTGGATTGGACAGTAAACTATTATAAATACAATCATTCACACACTTAATATTCATATTTATTGCTTAGATGTATTTTACGTCATGAACTATACTGTCTATAAAAAGTGGATGGAATTAAATTGGATTTCATTCAAATCTTACACAACTCAGACTAACTGATATTCAAATAGTCCAAATAATAATTGCAGCCTAGTCCACAGACAACGAGCCTGAGAGCCAATTAGCCGAGTTTATGCAGCTGTTTATTCAACACTAAACAATTATTGTAATGAGTTTGGTGTGACAAGTGAGGATCTATATTTGGTGTCACTCGATATTTCCAGCTCTCGACCCTCGCCATCCCTCTCTCTCTTTTGATCCTCCATTCAGAGCGGGATGAAAAGATGAAGAGTGACATGCAGAGCGATGAATGGAAGCAGAACATCCGCTGCTTTTCTTTGTCTCTTCCAGAACACACACAAACACAAGCTTTTGAATAGAGTTTGACATTTAGGCCAAACTTTTTTTGGCATGTTTAGAACAAAGAAAACTTTGGTTTAAGAAAAAAAGAGGAAGAAAACTTGGATGCACGACGCCAATAGAAGCCTTTCCACTCAACACGGCGCATATCTCTTCTATCGGGAAAGAAATGACATTAAAGGGCCATGCTGAGACTCCGCCCCCTGTGGAGACTCCGCCCCCTGCCGAGACTCCACCCCCTGCTGAGACTCCGCCCCCTACCGAGACTCCACCCCCTACCGAGACTCCACCCCCTGCTGAGACTCCACCCCCTACCGAGACTCCACCCCCTGCTGAGACTCCACCCACTGCTGAGACTCCGCCCCCTGTGGAGACTCCACCCCCTGCTGAGACTCCACCCACTGCTGAGACTCCGCCCCCTGTGGAGACTCCGCCCCCTGCTGAGACTCCACCCACTGCTGAGACTCCGCCCACCGAAGAGACTCCGCCCACTCCTCTTCTCCCTCCACCTGATGGGTGGTGGAGGTCTGGATGGTGGAATATGCCGACTACCAACTCTTCATCATCTCCTCTTCATGGTGTTGTTCCTGTGTTTTAATGTGTGATGATTCCTTCTGGTCACATGACCTCTATGACACCTGTCCACCTGAGAGGATCCTCCTCTGTTCTCTCCTCAAGGGTTCTCACCTTTTACCCTGAAGGCTTGTTTGGGAGTTGTTCCTGATCCATGTGAGGTCAAAGGTCAAAGGTCAGGATGTCTCTGTGTACAGATTGTAAAGCTCTCTGAGGCACATTTCTAATTTGTGAAAATGGGCTCTATAAATAAACTGAACTGAAGAAGCGTCCCAGCTCCTGCTGCTTCCATTACATAACCCCTCCCCCTCCCAGTGCATCTCTCCTCTGCCAGAGAATGCCACATACAGTATGAAAGGGTGAAAAACAACAAAGCTTGTGCTGTTTCAACTACTTCTGCTGTCACCTCTTTTCAACATGCACAGGCGCAGCGTGCCCCGTCGGGTCAATCCATATCAGCGCAGAGAGACCCGACGCTATAGCATTCAAACAAGTGACCTACACACACACACACACACACACACACACACACACACTGTGAATGATCAGATAGCGCTCAGGATCTTCATTTGATTCAACTGAAAACAGAGAAAACCCTTTATTTGAAATTTAAATAAATTATATGTTGCTGTATTATTTTACAGATTGTCAAAAACCTAAATGGTTGCTGGTTCAAGAGCTGTGATTTAAATGTTCTTTGTGATGTTTTTATTAAAAAAAGACTTTCTGCTCCCAAGAAGTTTGACCCGTTTCTTCTTATTATAAAATAGAAATGTAAAAGCTCTGGTAGATTATATTAAAGTAGATGTAAATGTATGACAAACTAAAATGACGGACTAAATACATACACTTTAAATATACGTATATATATATTTAAAGCTGCCCGGAGGAAAGCCGTCACTCACCATTTCGTCCAGAGCGTAGCGCAGCAGGCCGTGCTCGTAGAGGATGAAGAACCTCCGCTGCCATTTCTGCAAAGGAAATGACAATTACTGAGCGGGTAACATCCAGAAGACACCTTCTGTAGAGGATGAGGCAACAGGTGGACAGGAAAAGATGTCATATCTGACATCAGCCACTTTTAGTATGACAGTTTAACAATCAGCAACTGTCAGACTAGAGCAGACATGAGTTTATAGAAAGGCAGATCGTGTGACTGCATCGTGAATTGAGCGGTTCATGAATTCAAACGAAGCGACCAGTAAAGACACGCGGCGAGTAGCTCTGGGAAACAGCATCCGGATTCTCTGCACACGTTCTAATACACGACAACTTCATCAGGGCTTCGGACTGGAAATCAGATTATTTTTCTCCATACATAAATACATGGAAACATTTTAAAAATAAAACAAAAACAAACGCAAATAGTAAAACCCCAAAGTCACAGCTGAATGAATCTATCTTGTATGTAAAATGCACATAACCTTATAAAGAGGATACGACAGTTTCATGAAGTGCACAATGTTAATCGACCCCAGCCGCCAGGGGAAGCCAATCATATTTTCACAAGGGAGTAAATTTACTCTGATTATTTGTTATTCTGACAATATTTGTTATAACTATATAGTGACCGTTTACATTCATCTTCTTTACTCTGGCTGGACCACCCCCCCCCCCCTCTTCCTAAATGCACCATGTTAAATATCCCAGGCTCCAATTTCAACTGAGTCCAATCCATGAAATATTGAGAGGTCTTTTGTAAGGAGAAAGGCCGTGCCGGCTCTATAAGTGCCGACACGCTTCACAGCCATCCGTTAATAAGGTGACGTTGGACCCACAGCCTCAGAGCAGCATCCGGTCGGCCCGAGTGCTCCTGCAACACGACTCACCCAACAGGTCAGCTCTTTTCTCCCTGTAATTTGTTTGTCGGTCAGTTGAAACCGGACCGACCTGCTGACCTCAGCACTACAGGCCAGCAATTACACGGCGGCGGTGCAACGGCTGATTGTAATAATAGGCCCGACACATCGCGTCAGAGCAGCGCGGCGGTCGGGTGACAGCAGTTTGAGCATCCAGAGGTGCTTTTCCTATAAAACCCATATGGAAGCCATCAGTGTGGCTGTGAGAACTGGGACTTTTCCTTCTCCTCCCCCACATTCTTTCTCCTCTTCGGGATGTACCACCACAGCATAATCTGAAGCTGATAAAGGAAGCGGAGCGAGTCTCCCCTTACACGATGCTGGGGGAGCAGGACTCGTGGAATAAAGTCAATATTAGGCTCATTATGGCTGGAGGATGAGACTTCTTCTGATAGAGGGCCAAGCCTCCCACAGGAAGCTGGATCTGTGGAGCAGCTTCAGGAGCCACAATAACCAGACCTCCCGCTCGGCAGGCGTCACGCGAGAGACCGGGGGAAAGCTTCTCGACTCGCCGGCCAACGTACTGAACTTCATCGCCTAGTCCGACGCAAAATCACAGGCACTGCAGGCATCGCCTCTGAACGAGCAGACGCCACAGACAACGGGTCAACATGAACGGTGTTCATTTCGTGTTTTATTAAGCTGCACCAAACGTCTATTAATAGGAAGAGAAAAGGAGCTGAAGAGGCAAAACGGAACGCTCTGTTCTGAAGAACCACTTACCCGAGATCGGTGCAAGGGGTTGTCAAAGTTGGTCCCCTCCGGTGCCAGGAGCAGCCATCCCCCGTAGATCGGCTTGGCCTGGTGAAGGGAAACAAGTTAACTAGTTAACTAGGCACGTTTACTAGTTAACTAGTCGATGGACAGCTCGAGTCTACACATATGAATTCACTGGAGATATAACTGGAGGCTCGTGCCCGGTTCAAAAATTGCGTTCCAATATCAGACAGGATTACAAGAACATACACACACACACACACACACACACACACTAGCTCAGGAAGGTGTGTGTTAGTCACTGCAGGCTGCATTCTCCAGCTGGCCGTGTTCCAGAGCACCATGCTGTCCTGGGTTAAAAAAATGAAAGGCTAACGCACATGATCTCCCCTCTGATTCTGTATGGGGGTGGAGGGGTGGGTGGACGGGTGGGTGGAGGGGTGGGTGGACGGGTGGGTGGACGGGTGGGTGGACGGGTGGGTGGAGGGGTGGGTAGACGGGTGGGTGGAGGGGTGGGTGGACGGGTGGGTGGAGGTGGGTGGAGGGGTGGGAGGGGTGGGTGGAGGGGTGGGTGGAGGGGTGGGTGGAGGGGTGGGTGGACGGTGGGTGGAGGGGTGGGTGGAGGGTGGGTGGGAGGGGTGGGTGGACGGTGGGTGGAGGGGTGGGTGGAGGGGTGGGTGGAGGGGTGGGTGGGACGGAGGGGTGGACGGGTGGGTGGAGGGGTGGAGGGGTGGAGGGGTGGGGGGAGGGTGGGTGGGTGGAGGGGTGGGTGGACGGAGGGGTGGACGGGTGGGTGGAGGGGTGGAGGGGTGGGTGGACGGGTGGGTGGACGGGTGGGTGGAGGAGGCAGCGAGAGGCAGAAGGAGAGCGAAGCGGCACCGAGCCGGAGAGCTTTTGTGGCTCCAGATTTGCAATTCGAACTCGTCCTGAGAAATGCCAGTTGGCCCGGCGGTCCTCCTCAAGGCGCTCTGGCACCTGAACGCTCGCCACGCTCGCCACGCTCGCCACGCTCGCCACGCTCGCCGTGCGTAACCACTGCAGGGCTGCGGGAGCAGACATTTGACTAAATACGTTTACAGTCTAACCGTCCCTTACGTAATCCAACGGCCCAAAAAGCACCGACGTTTGAAGCAGCCTGCAGCTCCACGTCGCTCCATCAGTCTCATCACAGTCTTCCTCCCATGTGAAGCCAGGTATGATCCACGAGAACCCTGCTTCGCTTCCATTACACGAGGAGCGGCAAATTTCATTTTCTAATCGCAAGAGCAGCCGTCACCTTGGGCGGTCAAGAGCTCGAGCAAACACGACATTACAGGTGTGGAAGGCGGCCTGAGAGGCGACGCATCAGAGGAGCACCTGGGCGAAGACGTTTGATGACGCGACTGCAGGGAGGGACGGTTGGAAAGAGCGTTGGGGCGGAATCCCTCATGCTGGGCCCGAGCTTTAGCCTGAAGCCCCGAGGCCGGGGAGGTGGGGACGGACACTTGGAGCGAGCGTCCGGCCTTCCTCCCGAGACCCGACAGCAGCTCAGATGGCCAGTCCTCCCGGGGAGAGACACAGACGAGAGGAATCGGGTCATCTCTTACCCTTCAGTGATCCAGTGCATAAACGGCATTTGAGTGAGTTTGCGTGTGTTCATCCCCCACACACACACACACACACACACACACACACACACACACACACACACACACACACACACACACACACACACACACACACACACACACACACACACACACACACACACACACACACACACACACACACACACACACACACACACACACACACACACACACACACGCACACGCCGAGGTCATTCTGCAGCGTGGGGCTTCGGGCGGTGCATTGGTGGGGTGGCAAAAGGGATGAAAAGTAGATTTATGGATGTAAATAAATTCACTGGCACTCCGTATCTTCTTGTTGTAAGACAATGAACAACAAGGCCCGGCGGCGCTGGGACTCGGCCTCTGACCTGCGACCACGGACGTTAACCTCCACCGGGCGCAGCCATCAAAGGAGAAGGCCGATAGCCGGTGGGTCCGACATTCCACACAGAAGAACAAATAACCACAAGACGATTTCCATTCCTACAGAACGGTCACGACGGAGGACATTTCAGGAGAATGAGTGCTACGTCATTCGTCTGTTGAGTCAGAGACGCCACCGACAGGACAGGCGTCAGGCGTACAGGCAAACTGAAAACGGGTGACCCTTGACCCCGTCCCGTAAAACAAGATTACCCAGGGGAGTGTTCACGACACAGGCCGACAGAGTTCAGCGTGCCTTCATGTCTCTCTTTACAATCCATCGACCCGGCAGCAGCGTATCATTGGAACGGGGCCACTTGTGTAGGTGGTATTGCAACACAGCAATCGGGTTTTGAAACCCTCCAATGCATAACACTCATAGAGGTGTAATGCATGGACATGAAGACTACTGGGAAACGACTGCTGGCAGAGTGAGGAGGGAGCCAGGTGGAGGCCGATATCTGCATGCATGGAGGTCAATATACCACGTGATGTCCAGTGAGCCTAACCTTTGCCCTTCAGGGGCTGTTGACACGTGACGACAGGTTTGAGATGTGCACATCAAGCGGCAACAACAGGCTCTCACATGTTAGTACGGTTAAAACACAAATCGCGGGTTCACCTGGTTCAGGTCCTCGTCGGTCAGCAGGTGGGATTCTCTGGGCTTGAAGCAGTTCTGGCATTTGCTTTTGTTGAAAATGTTGGCTTGAAATTTCCGACAAGGATTGTCTTTGGAGGACATGGCTGACGTAGAAGGCGGTGATCACACTTTGATGAGAGAGAAAAAAAGTATATATATATATATATATTTATATTTCTTAAATCCTGAAAAAGTTGTTTTGAAAAACTAAAACGTCTCAAGTGTTGGAGTCGAGTTGCTGCAGGTGAAATGTCACCGCAACACCTCCGGGGGGACAGGCGTGAAGTCCATGAGGAGGAACGCGCGTGCCGATCACCTGTCCGGTTACCTGAGGCGCAGAGGACCTCCGCTACGTGGTCTCTGCGACCCGCATCTCGCCTGAGGGGGTCGCCTCGCGCCGCCAACCCGAGAACTTTAGTTCGTGTGTTCGTGTGTGTGTGTGTGTGTGCACGCGCACGGGAGAAGTTGTCCGGCGAGAACTCGAAAGCGCAGACAGGTGTGCGCGGTCTCCCCTCCTCAGAAGAAACGTCCCCCGACGAGGTGTTGGCGGTTCGCAGGTGACATTCCGGGTCTCGAGCTCACCGCAAAGGTCCCGTCCGCCTCCATCGGGCGCAGCGGCTCTACCGGGGGCGCGAGTCCGCGGGTCCGCGTTGGCCCCTCTCGCTCTCCGTCGCTCCGCCGAACAGGCGACGCCGCGTCCGCCGTCGAACCCGCCGTGACGTCTCCGCTCGAGGCCGAACTCCGTTATCCAACTTCCACGAGCGCCATCGACTCGGCCGTCCCGCCGCGGGCTCCGTTCCGTCGGCTCCCGTTCCCGTAGCTCCGTTCCCGTAGCTCCGTTCCCGTAGCTCCGTTCCCGTAGCTCCGTCCCCGTAGCTCCGTCCCCGCAGTCTGCGGTTGGTGTTTTCGTGAAAAGCCTCGCTCGGGAGAGTGGGGTCGTGAGTGACGGCAGCCTCGACCAATCACAAGCGCCCGAAACCGAGGCCGCGTTCCAGCCGTCCAATGGGAAGCCTCGAACGTCTCCGATGGTCCCCCTCATGCTAGGTGGGCTTTAAAGAGCCCATGATAACAAATAACAACTTCTATCGAGAACGGCGCTGTTTTTAATATTAGCCTGAGATAATATTTGTTCTTTCCCAACTGAAAAGACAGACTGCGGGGTATGTTTAGTCAGGTTACCTCGTTAGTAGGAGAGCTTATTTCTTTAGTTGATGTATTTGTGTTGGGGGGGGGGGGGGGGGGGAGTTGTACTAATCTTTAAAATCCATAACAACATTAGAAACAAAAAGTAAAAGAAAGATAAATATGTGTCACAAAATATATGTGTTCCTTTTATCCAACATCAAGACATTATTAGCTAAATAGTCATAACGGTGTTAACTCAGATGAAAGTTACACTTATACAAGCTCATTGGTGAGGCTTTACTTGGTGATAACATTGATTATTGTAACTAAAATTAGAGCCATATCATACACCACACAGAAGCGTTTCTTTTAAATAGGTATTACAATGTCTCTACATTCATTTCATATGTTTTAATGGTATGTATGTTATACATGTAACATGACACAAAACTGCTACAGTATATTCTTGGAAATTGCACTTAAAAAATAATAGATTTATTAGAATTGATAATAAGATATGAGTAATTATAGATACAGAGCATGCATCTAATAGACTTTATGACTGTTTCATGTGTTTCCAAGATCCTATCAGTTATGTTATTGGATTGATGTAGTAAGTTATAAAGGAAGGAGCTGTGATGGAGGCTATTTTTATACTCACGTTAATACTACTACAACTAAATATAATTTTATGAGATGCAATGAGAGAAAAATAATGTCTCAAATATGATGCCAAATACAAGCTTGAACAGTCTGTCGAATGTTGATTCCTGGAGGTTTTCCGAGGCTCCAGAGCACCATCTGTTGGTCCGAGGTGTCCAGTGGCTGAGTCCACGAGTCACGTGTAAAGATACAGGTACAATAAAAACATGTACACACGTGTCAGAGCGAAACCAAATGTGAATGCATGAGAGATAAGGGCAGGGGAAGAGTGACTGAAGGCTGGACAGAGAGTCGGCATCATGAACGTGTAGGAAACCAAACTCATTGATTTCATTTTTCTTTTCTATGTTGTACATTGAGATTCTTCTGGGAGATTCAGAGTTATAATATAAATATTTTGGGGAAATATCGTCTCTTCATTGCAAACACACAACCTCATTTATTATTGTAATAGCAAGATTTAACTTGGAGCCCTTGAGGTGGTGTGATGTCCACAGTGTTAACGTAACTTACACAATAAGTGTCATCACTGCTAAGTCAGGGGAAAACATAACAATAATAAGTCAAATCACCCCAATTATGTCAGACATGTCATTGATTTAGTGACACAAACATTCTCAAAAAAGTTATTTTCAGTGTTGTGTTTAAACATGTGTGCAAAGTGAGAATCAACTGAATAATGTAAATATAATATATGGAAGTAACAATGACAACACTGAGTATCAACAAGAGTCATTTTATATCTTCTGTCAGAATTACATGTTGATGACAAGTTATGACCATTTAATATAACATAGCGTATTTGCTGAAAGGTTAATAATGGGTTCATATCTGTTAAAGATTGACAAAGGCTTTCACTTCCGACAAAAAAAATGTAAACCAGTTTCACAACAAGTGTAGATATGGATGACTGACTCTGAAACGCTCTGACGTCAATCATTCTCTGATTTACAGAAGGCAAGCAGAAAAATACGTTTACATTTCCTCATTGATTGAATGTTTTTACATTATCCTCAATTTGCCGGACCATATCCATCTTATACATGCAATGTGCATGTATTTATGTTTTAGGAATACATATATATTAGTTAAACTAAACAATGCAGTCACTGATCATAATCCAAGGTTTTGCACTCTCCTAAATAATCTATGAGCATGCTGCTGCTCTGGGTGTAGAAGCACAGCAGCAGACCTCCGTTAGTCTCAGAGGTTAGGCAGAAAGGTCAGGTGACTCAGGTCACAGAAAGATGGTCTGCATTGGTAAATGTCACAAAAGTCAACATTAATTGTTGGTTTGCATCAAAGATGAACACATTGCTTTGATAAATGCCAAACTACACGTTTCATTTACATAGTTTTACATCTAATGGTCCAATATGAATGTAATCATGTAATCCCTGGAGGGATAGGCCTGATTGAGGAAGGATAAAATAATAATAGATCTATCAGTGAAGCCAGGACTATAAGCCAATTGAGTTCTCGTGTTCATGTCTGCTTTGAGGTAATTAAACATTATTACAATAACCAATCAATCAACTAACTAATCAACTAACTGGGAAACAACTGTGTCCAGTTTATAAAAAACGAAAGTACAATTGTTGCATCAAACACAAAAACATAAACACAAGGGGCCGTCATAACTTAATATATACTGCATATTAACGAGACATACTGCATATTAACAGAGGTACAGCATGCGTTAATCAGCATTTAGAAGAGATTGGCCCTCTTCTTCATGTTGTTGCGTTTCCACAGTGGAAGTACGTCAAATTCTTGGAAATCCATTCCAAAGATGTCAACGAATGACTCCGGGGAAAGGTGACGCTGCAAAGGAAAGAAAAGTCATAAAGTGGACAGCAGAAAGAAGCAGCACAGTTAATCATTTGTTTCCTTTTTTTAATAAAATACAACTTATACTGTATGGATGACTTATTTTTAAGGAAAACCTGTAAGCAGATGATGCCACTGTCCAGGAATTCATCGTCACCCGAGAAGGTTCTACTCATGTATGTGTCGTGTTTTACAAACGGTCGAGCATTATTATCTTTTTATGAAATGGAAAATATTAAAAACTCATTTTTCACTTAAACTGGTGTTCTTTTATCCATTTTCAGTGTCCAGTGAACGAATAAGTTACGTTTTATTTCACAAATGTCAAAGCCCTCTGTTCAGCCTGTATACTGAGGATGCTCTCGTGCTGCTGTACCTCCAGCCTGGTCCTGTCCACACCCCGGGGGAGCTTCACTCGCCCCCTGCTACTCACTGAGAGCAGTTCATACGGGTAGACCTTGAGAAAAAGAGAAGACTGGTTAAGAACGCTTCATAAGTTGATTATCGTCCAGCGCTACACTCAAACACAATCTGTTGTGACGCTCTGAGTTATTGAGACACGAGATGGAGTTTGGATGTCACAGCATGCCGACGTGCGTCTTGTATCACGGCTCCAGCAGAGCAGCACTCGACAGGACCGCGCTGCAGCCTTCAGGGAAACATGCAGGAGGCTGCTTCTTGGTCAAAGGACTTAAAGGGGACATATTATGCCCATTTTCCACAAGTTCATCTGGTTCCTTGGGGTCTTAATGTAACGTTTGTAACATATTTTAAATATTTACATTTTCGTCTGTCATACATTTATATCTACATGTTCTCTATGCAGGAGAAACCCTGGTGTTTATGTGGTGGTGGGGGGCGGAGCCAGACTCCCTCCCTACATGGGCGTGCTTCAACATCTACGTAGACGTTGGTGGTGATCCCATTCGACCACTCAAGCACATCGTTTCTGACATAGAGGAACCACAACAAGCCGCCTGAGTTGTTTTTTTCCAGCGTTTTTGTGTTAGGAGACATGCCAGATACCCACATTAACGTATAGAAGCACTAAAAAAGTGGGATTTTCATAATATGTCCCCTTTAGAGAAAGGCCGATAATAAACTAAACCTGTAATTTGCTTTTAGGTAGAGAACATTGCAAGTGTCTGCGGTGAGAACACTCCTCTAGTACACCTGAGTGTATACACATAGTACTTGCTTTTGGGTCCAACAGATTGGGCATGGACACGCCTCTGTCCATTCGGGCTAAAGGATGCAGACCGTCGTCGAGGAGCTGCAGAATGAAGCAAAACGTGCAATGCAAACATGTCATGTTAATCACTTCAAAACACACACAACTAATTACTGCACACAAAGTACATTTATCACACGAGTGGTGAGAGTCAGTTATGCAAACGGAGCAACACACATCAATGAAGACCGACACTGGCTTCAAACGGAGTTGAATGTGTACGCGGCGTGCTCCACAACACGCTCAGAGGCCACGCCTCCACATCACTCACAGCTCTCACATACCGTGAAGTCTGAAGGGAAAAGGGAAAGAACACGGATCAATGCCTGGAGAGGTATCCTGTGAGTTGATATTATAGTATTAACATGATGGAGGATGGAACTGACCTCTGAATCTGTCGCTGCTGTAGTGGGAGAAGTCAGCTGACCGAGGCTGCAGGAGGGGGGGGGGGGGGGGGGACACACACACACACATTGAGGCCGGTTCATCAAACCTCTGACAGGTTATTCAGTGTTTACAGAGCCACATTTTACATTTTGCACACTGTCTATATGTGTATATATATATATATATATATATATATATATATATATATATATATATATATTATATATATTTTATTTTATTTTACATTGCTATATTTACATATATGTTGTATATATATATATATATTATTTTATTTTGTATTTTATATTTCACTTTGTGTACTTTATGCACAGTCACTTTCTTTCTTATATCTATATTTTATTGTGTTTAGTTTATTGGTGCTACTATGTCAACAGATTTCCCCTTGGGGATTAATAAAGTATATTTCTATTCTTCTATTCTACCCCCAAACAGACTTAACGAGCACAAGGCAGGTAACTCTTTATTAGTTTGTTGTAATCTAATAGGACTTGTAATCGTGTATCTTTGCATTAAAATCTGCCTCTAAATGCCCCTTGTCTAAGGCGGAGCAGGTATCGGGATGCTGCTCTTACCGGGCCGAGGCCGCTGCGACCGTATCCAGGCAGAGAGGCCGTTTGGGTTGAGGAGGAGTCTGACTCTGAGAGGGAAGCAGACACGTGACGCTCAGACGCCGGCCCTCTGCTCAGATTAGATCAGACTTACTGAGCAGAATAAACCCGCAGCTGCCTTTCTTAGCCCGTTGCTAATTGTTCTGTAACACCGACATCTCCGGACTGCTCTACGGCTATATTTACCACCTCGTTGCATAAGTTTTGTCCGGTGGAAATAGATCGATGTTGTGAAACAGGAACTAGAATACAGACACGTGCTTCAAACAACTCAACGGAGATAACAATCAGTGGAATATCAAACGTCATTTAGCTTCAAGCGGCAGCACAATTCATTGTTTTAGAGGTCGCCTGACGGATGAAAAGATAGATAGATATATACTTTATTAAAAAAGGTCATGTGGTACCTTGCTGTTTGTAGATGGGAGGCCTCCTGTACATGTTGAAGCCTTCGTCTGCAGGGAGAAAAGAACGCTGCGTCAGCAGATCGATTATTCTCAAATATCACACAGCGGAACGAAAATAATCAATTGTAATAAACGTCTGTCGTGTCTCCTTTTAGCTTTTAATGTTTTAAACTTGTGCATTCAAATTTGATGAATTGTTTGGGGATTTAGAGGTAATTTGCCCTGAAAATGTGACCACCATCACTAGAATAGAGCAGCTGTACTTATAATTCACTAACTCAGAAAAGCTTAGCATGCAGTAAAGGTTCATCAGGTGTATATTAATTGTAGTGTAACTTGACATTATTTTATTTTTTAAAGCCTGTATAACAAAAGGAGGAAGCCATGATGAGCACAATCACATGAACAGTAAGCATAGTAAACATGTTCTTGAATGCCATTTAATTTTATGATTCAGAAATTATCCTCAAGTAATTTCAAGGATCTGGAATCGATTAAACATAAATAAGGAATATAAATAGCGCACTGCTCACAATATAAATCAAGATCGGGTTGTGAGTGATTTCCAGTCGCCGCCCAGAACATGCGGAGCTCCCGGGTCGGAGCGCTCACATCTCAGACGATAAAAAGGCTTTACAAAAATCACAACGCTGCTATAAATACCCAGGCTGAAGAGGAATGTGTGAGTGGAGCTGAGAACAGGCACCGGAATATCTATTCATTTAAATCCCTCAAACTTATTTGATAAATTCCTACTTTGATGTAGATGTTTACAAAGGATTCTTGTTTTTCAAATACGCAAAATGGAAACTAGAGGAAGATGAGTGGATGAAGGGAAGCTGCTCAGTGAGAGGAGGAAGAGGAAAGAGATGAGTGGCCGACAGGTGGATGGCTCAGGGCCACAGCCGGCCCTCCTCCTCCGGCCCTCCTCCTCCGGCCCTCCTCCTCCGGCCCTCCTCCTCCGGCCCTCCTCCTCCGGCCCTCCTCCTCCGGCCCTCCTCCTGACACTCGACTGCTTTCCCTATTTGGCTGTTGGAGAAGTTCCTATTTCACGATTGCACTCCGCACAGTTGTTCAGAATAGAACATTGTGAAATAAAATCATAAATATAAGCGCTTGGTCGGGGAGCAGGGATGCAGAAAGAGAGTCAGAAGAGAGCGGGGGTCCTTACCTGTGGCAGGAGGGGCAAAGTGGCGACACAAAGGGGAAGTGGGGCAGGTGTCACTGCCAGAGAACAGAGAGGGGGCGAGCGCCAGGCCTGGTGGTTATTCCACCAGAGAAAGTGAAGTGAGGAGTCGTGGTGGGAGAGGAGACAAGGGAAGGTGGTAGGGCAGAGAAAGAGGGAGCAGAGGGAGCAGAGGGAGGTTAATACGACCCAACGGGCGATGAGGAGCTGGAGGCGGCTCGGCCCGCGTTACCTGGCCGGTGGAAGTGCTGCGGCGACCTGGACGGAGTGAAGCTGTGGCGCTGGTTCATGGTGTGAACTCCAAAAGATCCAAAGCTTTTAGACCTCGGGGTGGAATTTCTGACTTCAAAACTCTCCTTGAAAGAAGGAAAGACACCAGAGCCGTGATGGAGAGACAGGAGTCAGAATGAGTTATGAGTGCTGATTTAAATAGAGTTTTAATAGAGTCAGGTTCAAGGCTATGTCACCTGTGAGTCTAAGTAGAGGTCATGAAACACATATTTACCTCTGTGCTTTCAGAAACATTTCCTGGGGACTAAATCAGAACAAAAGATAAATAAATGTACGAACCAGGGAAATATTAAAAAAAATACATTGTAGAAAAACAACCAGCTTAAACAACCAATTTATGAGAGATGTGCAATAATCTCAATTCTGTCATTCAAATCAGAAGTACCAGATGTTCACATGAAGACAGATATGAGGAAACAGGAAACAAAAGGATTTCATTATTAAATATTAAATTAACCAATTATTCTTCGTAACTTTGCCCAGATCATGAATGAATGATTCATTCTTCAGTGGAAAACAACCAACCCATTTAGTTTGGTATAAACTAACCCCATATAAAGAAATCATGCTCTGATAGTATCTTAGCTTGCTGTATAAGAGTATTAACAATGTGAGTATCATGATATCTGGGCCTAAATATAAAGTGTTATTCTAATGTAGAAGTGATGTCGCTCCAGAACATCTGACTGTCGGTCTTCAGGAGCCCAGAAGCTCTCATCGGACACATGGGGGCAGCGTTCATAATAATAATAACAATAGTAACAATAATAATAGTAATAATACATTTGTTTCATACGCGTTACCTCTGCAGGGCTCCGCCCCCCGCGGACGCCTCCGCGGTCCCCAGGAGAGGAGCTGTCGTCCACGGGCTTATAAGAAATCATATCAGGATGCTCTATGTCGTATATAGCCTTGACTCTGGGAATGGCTGCTAGTTCTCGGTAATCAATGATCTCATTATCTACTTTTGCCTGGGACCAGGAGAGAGGAGGAGAGGAGAGGAGGGGGAGGAGGGGGAGGAGGAGGAGGAGGAGGAGGAGGAGGAGGAGGAAGAGGAGGAGGAGGAGGACGTAAGGAGCAGACAGTATGGGTTACGTCAGGTCAAAGGTCAAAGGTCAAGCCTAATACATGATTTCAGGGAGGATTTCAACTTTAATCCCACAACCTCATTATGAGCGGCCAGAAGACTAAAGAAAAGAGCGATGCAAGAAGTTTAACGCTCCGACTTTGGCACAAAAAGTGGAAAGATTAACGGTATAATATGTGGCTCGCTTTTATGTCACTACATACATTATTTCCCAGGTTTTGAAGTAGAGAAAAGGTAAATCGTGGCTCATTCTTTAGGGTGTTTTCATGTGGGTAGAGTTTATTCCTCACAGAAATCAAAATAGACTTGAGGGAGGAAACAAAAGGACGCCGGGAGCACCGGGTTCCTTTTATTACCACCTTTTAATCTGAGTTGCCGATTAATTCACATTGACCAAGCAAATAACTCTAGAGTCCAGATCAATGTGTGGATGACCTGACAGGTGGGCGGCTCGTCATCATTCAGCCACAATTGAAATCCGTCTTTCTCTCAGCAGATGAAAACTAGTCCCGATCAGTCACGAAAAGATGTGATCCCTGAAAATGGGATTGATTTAAAAAATGCTATCCTGTTTTCCACATTGGCTATTCGTCTAAATGTTTGCCTTCATTTATAAAAAGCAAGATCTTGCATAAGAGACACTTTTTCCATGCGATTCCCCTGTATGAATAAAGGATGAATTAGAGTTTAACCATCAAGTCGGTGAATTGTGCACCGGGGAACGTGATGCCACCGGGGAACTTACACAGATGGTCCGACCCGGACTCCCCGGGGTGCAGGAGCCCGGCCTGGAGCAGGAGCCCTCAGAGGAGGAGGTGGTGGGCTAAAGGAGAGGGGGGGGCGTTAGTTTGACTCAGAGGATGCTGAGCAACGCTTCATCTCCTCTCAATGCAAAGTCCCACCGGTCCTCACGGGCGTCACACGGAGGGGACACAGAGCGCTCAGGGCCGGCCTCATGCGCGTTGTGCACTGTTACAGGTTTTAATGAGCTTGAAAAGATCAAACACTTTTATTTCTACCTCCTAATGAAGTAAGCGAGGTGAGCAAAGCGAGTGCGTTTAGCCTCAACGCGGGGGATCACAGCCTCAACACATCAGAGCGGCACAATATTAACCTTGAGCTCATGTCGCGGGAAAAAGAAATCAAGAGGTGTTTTTGGTCTGCTGGCCTGCAGGGAGGAGAGTGTGAGGACGCAGCACACTCTCTAACACAACGCACAGGTGGTGTGTGGATGGAAATCAGAGTGTGCATTTATTCTGAACACACACTGAGCTGCAGGTCAGGAGGACTCACCAGGAAAGGCTCCTCCGCCCGGCCGTCTCTGCAGTCCGGGTGCCAAACCGTGGATCCTGCCGGGCGTCGGCATTATGGACAAACACACGTCAGTATTTAAATTACAATTTAAAAAAATCATGTCCGCAACATTTTAAAAAAACTACAAATTGGAACAATTTCTGATAAATTGGCAAAAATTGCTTAATTAATAACTGTTCATAAATTGATGAATGTACAATAGAGAAGGGGTCACCCCCTAGTTTATACGCTGTTTTCTTTTAGTTTTTTAGTTTAGTTCTGTCTTTTTTTGTTATCCGTTATGTTTTGCACTTTTTTCTATAGATTTACATGATAAGATGAGCATCAGCTGAGAATCTGCACATGTGGTGACAACTATCTGAAAGACATTTGTAATTGTCGAATTGATGCCAACTTTTAATTATTAATAATAATAATGATGTTGATGTATCTAAGCAGACATACATCCCAAACTGACCTTGCAGGAACATTTCCTCCCCCTCTCTGAACATCGTGTGGCAGCGGCTGCAGCGGGCGCAGCCGGGGTGGTAATGTTTCTCTCCTGCCTAGAGGAGGAAACGCAAGGATTTAGGATTACCATGAAATAAATACAGATGTGATACTCTGGGTGAGCGATTACAAAATGTTGGTTGTGGGAACACTCAAGGTCAATTCAATAATTCATTTTTCTCCCACATTTAAAACTCCACAATCTCTGAATATTAAAATATTAGTGACACAAGATGTCTCCCTTCCGTCAAGTCCTATTGATATGAAGTCACAACATGTAATCCACATGCACGTCTTGCCAATATGAATACAAGCAGGAGCTTATACTCTTCTCCATGTTTCTCACCTCTAAGACTTTCCCAGTTATATATTTCTGACATGCTTCACATTGCACCCCGAACTGGATCTGGTAGTCCCGCTCACAGTAAGGAACGCCGTCCCTGGAAGACAGGAAGGCCGCAAACACACACGTTCAAACCCTTCTCAATATAAAGAAATGCACTCGATAGAGGCATAGCGGTGTGAGTAGAGACGGGGGGGGGGGGGGGGGGGGTCTTTACTTGCTGATGTACTCCCCGCTCAGCACTCGGCGGCAGGCTTTACACTTGAAGCAGCCGAGGTGCCACTGGCCGCCCAGCGCCAGCAGAGCCTGGCCGTTCTTTATGTCCCGACGGCAGCCAGAGCAGTCTGAGGACACACACACACACGCACACACACACGCACACACACACGCACGCACACACGCACACACACACACACACACACACACACACACACACACACACACACACACACACACACACATCATTAGGAGATAACGTTCAACATGCTCTAGTCACACTACTACACTAAACGTGTTGCGTTCAGGGACCTGTGATCCTCTTTATTTCAGGATTATAAACATAAACTGAACCGTTTGGGCTGCTCTGCTCTTTCTTTCCTGTCGATTCTTTTTTTAAATAAGCACCTTTCTAAAGAGAGATCCTCTAAATCCTCTTCATGAATCCTCTTTTGATCCCTGTCCTATCTCTAGGGTCACGTTAAGATGGAGAGGTCGGGTCATTGACCTGCGGATCCCAGGAGGATGTCTAAGGTAATAAGGACTCGGCGTTGTGGCCACATCTGGCCAACGTGCATCACGCTGTGTGTGATCACGGCTCTGCTCTCACTTCAATGAAACCTCTTTGGATTAAAGGTATGTTGTGACTTATTTGTAAACTGTGACTTATTTGTATTTATTTCTTTCTTACCTTGTAATTTTGTTTAGTCGGGGGACAAAGCAATATAAGCTTTTCATTGTACAAATAACCTGTTATATGTGCACCGGACATTCAAATGTCTTGGATCTCAGTGAACTCACTGCTGGACGGAGAGCCGGCGGCGGCGGCGGGGGACGAGGGCCGGCTGCAGCGCTGGCAGAGGCACTCCTTCCCGCTGAAGGTGACGCAATGCCCCGCAGGGAAGGGCTGCCTGGGGGCAGAGGAGACGCACATGGAGGCACGACTCTGTGACCCTAAACAAACCTCGTGCTCCTCATGTTCTCACTCACTTGCAGACGGTGCACACGAAGCAGGCGGGGTGGTAGGTCTTGCCCAGCACCGTGACCACGGCTCCCTCCACGAACTCCCCGCAGCCGCCGCACAGCGTGCCGTGCAGCCGCTGGAAGTCCAGCGGGCACAGGTAGTCCCCGGCCCGCGTGAAGAAGCCGCTCTGAGCCAGGTCGCAGCCGCACACTGCCCACACACACACACACACACATGCACACACACACACACACACACACACACACACACACGCACACGCAGACACGTACATGCACGCACACACACACACACACGCAGACACGTACACGCACACACACACACACAAGCAGACACGTACATGCACGCACACACACACACACGTACACGCAGACACGTACACACGCGCACACACACACACACACGCAGACACGTACATATTTAGCATTTTGCCAACGTTTCCTTCTCTGTGTTCTTTCCTTTTCAAAGCACTGAGGGCCACACGTGTAGCTCCTCACATGACGCATGGATTCTGTGTAGCTTGAATGTGTTTTGGTATTTCGGGTCAGTAACTATGAGTCGGGTGTGTTCTATAGGTTAAAGCTCCTCTTTGGTCCATCAGAGAGACGCTCTGGGCCTCCAGCTCTGCTGGTCCCCAGGTGTTGACGTGTTTATGTGTGAATCCGTTATTCGGGGAGCAGCCAGTGTTTTCCTGCGAGTCATTTAATACTCTAATGTCTCTGAAGCCGTCACAGGACACATGGCACAGATGCCGAGGCCGGCCTGCGCCGCTCTATTCCCGTCTCACGGCGAAGCTCCGCAGCCGGCGAGGGTTTTATGGACTGAAAGAGCTATTTTTAAGTGTGAATGAAACACAAACACGAATCCCTCTGAGACCAGAGAAACAAAATGAAACCACCTCGAGGATCCTGAGCTCTGATGTTCAGGAACCTGAAGAGTCTTATCTTATACTATACTCAAATAAACTGACGCGTGATTCATTTACCTCCGTTCTGTACATGAAGTGTCATTCACTTTGTCAACACTAGTAAGGACCACACAAAATGTGTGTAAACCTTTAGTGATTGGGTGAGGGCCCGGGTCTCTCCCTGTTACGACGCCGAGGCCTCAGAGCTCTGAGAGTCTCTTGGTCCCGACGCCGGCCTCCATTAGGGGAGAGCAGCAGAACAAATAACTGGTCCGCTGGCCCTCGCCCGACGACGGGAACGCGTCCCAGCCTGACGCTGACGGGCCTGAGGTGCAGGTGCAGGTGGTCTCCTCACCTTTGCAGGTGAAGCACTTGATGTGGAAGTGGCTGCTCTGCACGCGCAGCACCTGGCCCCGGCACGGCTCGTCACACCTCAGGCACGGGATGGCCGGCTTCCGCCCTGGAGAGCCCGGCCGGTGGCCCCCCTGAGCGGGCGGCCCTGCAGGAGAGGGAGGACACGACTCCGTCAGGGCTTCACGAACGATCCCCGTTTATGAAACGTCTTTCCAAACCTGTCACGGTTGGACGTTACTATCTGTTTATCTCCTCTCAGAAACTCTCTTCATGAGGCCCTGAAGAAGATCAGTTATGAACCCACGTGGAGATGTTTGGAAGTTCTTCTACACTCTTTATTATTTGCTAGTTTTGATGTGTTATCATGCATCGCCTTTGTAAACGGTCTGTTACAAAAAATATGGAAACATTTTAAATATACTTAATAATTAATATCTAAAGTAAAAGTACTCATTAGGCAGTTTTAAAACTCTTATATTATATTACTGGATTATAATTATTGACGCATGAATGTGTAATTTCACTTTAATGTTTCAGCTCGTAATGATGAGGCTGATTTTAATTACTTTACATACTGACGCTAACTGAATAATAATAATATTAATAATAGTATTATTATAATAATTATAAGTATAATATTATTATAATTATTATAATAGAATAATACATGATAATTAATTATTTAATAATATATTGTATTAACAATATGAAAGTCAAGGTTGTTATATAAATGTAGTGCAGGAAAACAATATTCAGATTAAAAGTGTAAAGTGTGAAACAAAGGAAGGACTCAAGACAAAAGTCCCTCCTGTCGGTGGTCACGTAACCCAGCGTGATGAACACACACACATGTACACACACATGTACACACGGCCTCAGTAATCTGTCCAGTGCCTCACGAAGGAGGACGGCAGCTCACGAAGGAGCCATCGTTTCTCACGCAGCAGCACCAGAGCGCCGTGAGAGCAGAGCACCGTGCACATGAGGCGAGAGGATGAAGAGTCCTCGTCCTCTGGTCTCACACTGGAGACCCGAGGATGAAGAGTCCTCGTCCTCTGGTCTCACACTGGAGACCCGAGGATGAAGAGTCCTCGTCCTCTGGTCTCACACTGGTGAAGAGTCCTCATCCTCTGGTCTCCCACTGGAGAGTCCTCATCCTTTGGTCTCATAGTGGAGACCAGAGGACGTAGAGTCCTCATCCTCTGGTCTCATATGTAGAGTCCTCATCCTCTGGTCTCATATGTAGAGTCCACGTCCTCTGGTCTCACACTGGAGACCCGAGGATGAAGAGTCCACGTCCTCTGGTCTCATAGTGGAGACTAGAGGATGAGGACTCTACGTCCTCTGGTCTCATAGTGGAGACCAGAGGACGTAGAGTCCTCATCCTCGGGTCTCATTCTGGAGACCAGAGGACGTAGAGTCCTCATCCTCTGGTCTCATATGTAGAGTCCACGTCCTCTGGTCTCACACTGGAGACCCGAGGATGTAGAGTCCTCATCCTCTGGTCTCATAGTGGAGACCAGAGGACGTAGAGTCCTCATCCTCGGGTCTCATAGTGGAGACCAGAGGACGTAGAGTCCTCATCCTCGGGTCTCATAGTGGAGACCAGAGGACGTAGAGTCCTCATCCTCGGGTCTCATAGTGGAGACCAGAGGACGTAGAGTCCTCATCCTCGGGTCTCATAGTGGAGACCAGAGGACGTAGAGTCCTCATCCTCGGGTCTCACACTGAGCGACAGCCTCATTCCTTCCACTGTTGTCTCTTTCATGTTTGTGGCTGCCAGTGCAATCTAATCACGGTCCACTTGAGAGGTCCTGAATGTGATTAGCGGAGGAGCGAGAGGGGGAGGAATGTGGCGTGTTGAGAGCACGCAAATAGATAAACACTGTTTTCAACTGCGCTCCTTCAGGCCAGAGAAGCCAGAAGCTGCTGTGTGACTGACGAACGTCACAGGAACATTTCCTCAAGCGATTTATAACGTTTCCCAACTCGGTCGACGTGAATACCAAGAAAGTTGAGTCAAGTGCATCGGTATGTGGCCCCGGTCTGCCCCACAACAGGAGAGCTTTGTCACCGTGGTAACGAGCATGAGGTAACAGGCTAGATTAAGAGCCCGTGCTCCAGAAGGTTAACATGAAGCTCACAGTAACTGGTTGTGTGGTTGAGGGAGGCGTAGCGGAGCGGTCTGCAGCAGCTGCACACTGCAGTCATGCTGATGAAGACGAGATGAAGACGAGTTCTACATCCTAACATCAGGCCATGTCAGTGTGTATGTGCAACAACAAAGAAAACACATTTCACTGGAACTGAAAGCTCAAAATGAAATATCAAACAGTTTGGTCAGACAGAGAGAAAATAATGTGATTGCATTCGTCCTTTTTCTTAAAGCGACACTATGTAACAATTCCTACCTTAAAATAACAGCTTGAAAAAAATTCTGTGGGTAGAATATGTACAATTGTGTAGCGCCCGGTCCTTGGACCTGCTTTCTGTCATGATGACCAGCGTCACATAGTCCAGTCCACCTCACAGGGGACTTTTTATTGTCTCCGCTACGCGACGTAGAGACAGAGAGACATGCTGCTGTGGAGACGACCAATAACAGAGCTTTAGTTTAAAGAACAAAGACGTCTTTAAGAAAGGGACCTGACATTACTGCTGCTGTCATCTGGAGGAGAGAGAAAGTTACAGGGGGCGGAGGAGATTATTATTGAACTCTAACTCTAAAGAGCCATATGTCACCAGAAGAGACACATATGGCTCAGAGCCAGAGGTTCAGACACCTGATCTGTAACTGGGTATTTACCACACTGAAGTACACGTTACATACCTGAAGGGGGCGCTACAAGGGAACACTACATAGTGGGGCTTTAAATTATAGATTTAACAAATAGAAGAGCAAGAGGGACATTCATTGAGCAATCGCATGATATCGAATCTCAAAGCAACGTCTAGTTGTATTTCTGCCATTACCCATGATTACTCTTCTTTTGGCCAACAGACTGGAGCCTCTGGCCCCCAACGCCTCACACAGGTGTGCATGACGGAGACACAACCACCTCCTGGTGGAGAGACGGGGGGTTGAGACCTGAGTGATGGAGACGGGCGGCTGTACAACGATGTGTTGCAGTGATGCAGCGTGTGTGTGTGTGTGTGTGTCATGGACATAAGCACATCCCTCCCACTGTGTGTACTCTTGTTTTACGCTCGTGTGTAAACGGTCAGACTCGTGCTTGGGGTCCTCAGATGGAGATATTTCAAGAATCCCAAATGTCTCCTGCTCGTTCTCCTCTCGGCCCGTGAAGCCGATCTGGTGTCAAGTCTTAGCAAACGGTGGATTTAGACAGAGAGCGGAGGAGAGGAACCCGAGCCGGACAGTTAATCACAGCGTGTCTCCGGCTGCGAACATGTGCACATGTGGAAGGAGGCAGATCTATTTAGAGTCTTCTGACTGTTACTGGGGATGTGACTATAGCTCATTCTCATGTGGAAGTACAAAGGCATCGAACATGAGCCATGCAGTGAGGTCACATGACACCTCTCTGCTATTGGGGATCAGTGTGATTCATTGACTACGACTTCATGTGAGTTAATAATGGACTTAAAACTGCCGACGTCTTGAATGTTTTCTGGATAGAACAGTTTTATATATTCTTTAAAGTCTAATTTCCATCGAGTGGTGCAGCTAGGAGGATCAGGAGCCACAGCTCCAGACCTCCTGGTGTCAGGAGGCCTTCAGGAGCCACTAGTGAACGGAGAGAGAGAGTTTCCACTCGAGGAACCCGGTTCAATCTCTTTGTTCCTTGTGACAATCAGAGAGAAACTCTTCTGACTCCAGGACCGGCTGCAGTGGACTGACCTCTCCCCGACTTGGCAAACACGTTCCTTATCTTCCAACTCACTGTTTTTACATTTAGGGGGAAAGTTTGAGGATCATCTCTGTTTGCTAATCCGAAAGAGCTCCGAACGCTAGTTTGTTGTTTCCAGGATTCACATACGCAGACCACAAATACCATGAAGTTCACTTAAACACTTAAACACGGAGCAGTAGAACTATAGAACTACAGTTCACTTAAACACGGAGCAGTAGAACTATAGAACTACAGTTCACTTAGACACGGAGCAGTAGAACTATAGAACTACAGTTCACTTAAACACGGAGCAGTAGAACTATAGAACTACAGTTCACTTAGACACGGAGCAGTAGAACTATAGAACTACAGTTCACTTAAACACGGAGCAGTAGAACTACAGAATTACAACACCTGCAGGAGCCCCACGTCAGACAGACAGGTGACCTTCAGATCAAAGGCCAGCATCACGAGTTGCAAACAAATCACAAGTAGTTAAAAACCAACATACAACACACACACACACACACACACTCATCCGATAACACACGCACAATCACACACACACACACACACACACACACACACACTTTAAACATGTCTACCTTTCTCTTTCATGACAGCTGGCGTCTGCTGGTCGGTTGGAGCGCTCTGCAGAGGAGGGGGACCGAGTGGACCGCTGGGCCGGGGGAGGGGCGGACGCAACTCAGAGCGTGTGTGTGTGCGTGTGTGTGCGTGTGTGTGTGTGTGCGTGTGTGTGTGGGTGGCATTGTCCTTCTGAACCAACAACTCCACATGCTGAACAAGAGCTCAGCATTTGAATCCCAGGCATGCTGGTATGGCTGTGTATTATTATAATGGTTTGAGGTCTCACTGGAGATCAAACATGTCGGACTCATATTTACTGTGACTTTGAGGAACTTTTGTTCAGATGATTACAGGATTACATTACCTGCTGCTGATGTGATTCTCCTTTTTTTTTTTACTAGCATTTTGTGACTTTTTATAAACTGAATGTGTGTCGTCTCCTAATAGACACACCGGCTCCTTTAATTTTCATAATTAAACCGGACAAATTATGTAATATTCATGATAAGCGTGGTTAAAGTTTGAGTGGACGGCAGTCAGATGACTCTACATGACCACAAGCCTTCAGTTCTCACAGGAAGGAGCAGCCGAGTGCCGTTTGACACGTCTACGGTTAACATGCGACGTCTGGTTATTAAATAAAAATAAAGCAGACAGAACACGTTCTAATGTAATCCCATGGTACACATTACAGACTGTGATGACGCGTCATTAACCCTCCTGTGACCTTTGGGGTCAATCTGACCCCATTCAATGTTTAACGTCTCTAAATAAATGATTGACATTTGATTTGCTTCATATTTCAGGACTTTTCCTAATTTATTGGGGAAAACTGGGAAAAGATCAAATTCACATGATGATATGTTTTAATGTCCTGAACACAACTGTTCTTTGGGGTCAATTTGACCCCAGGCTGTTTTTCACTGAGTAAAACTAGAAGGGGCCCTCGGTACCTTCATAATCACAAGATCAGGCATTCAATTATGAAAATGTTGGCATTAGTAGAATATATACGGTAAAAAGAAGATGTTGACCTTTTCATGACCTTGACCTTAGACCCGATCAATCCCAAAATCTAATCAATTGGTCCCCAGATAATAACCAATCATCCTAACAAATTTCATGCGATTGGGTTTAATACTTTTTGACTTATGCGAATAACACGCACAAATACAAATACACGGAGATCAAAACATAATTTCCACATTTTCAATGCGAAGGTAAATATCAACTTGTTTATTTATTTAAAGGGATATTTAGGTAGAACAAACAAACATAAAGTACCTCACACTTAAACTTGGGAAACAATATTAATTCTAATCATTTTCTCTAGGTTTTAACTGCTCGGGTCAAATTGGCCCCGAGGGTAAAAGATGTTATTACATCTGAAGGTACCAGGAGGGTTAAAAAGACCAAGCTGTCGCCCATGGCAACGCACAGCAGGAAGTAAACGCTCTTCACCTGACATCTCTGCCGGTATCCCGTCTAACTTCTCACACAGCACGTAGTCGTCGGGGTTGAGGAAGGGCAGCTGCTCCATCATGGACTGTTTGGGGATGAGGTACAGGATCTCCGCGATCTCCCCGTCCTCGATGATGGACATGCGGCGCACCGAGTTCTTCCTCTTGACGCGGTCCAGGACCACCACGTCGCTGCCGTGGCTGGAGCCGCACAGCCGGCCCAGGCTGCTGAGCGTGAGGAGGCCCGACATGGCTGCAGGCGCTTGGCGAGCGAGGAACCATGGAGCGAGGAGCCGGGTCGCTGCAGCCCTCGGGTCCGGGTCCTAAGTCCTCTGAGAGCGACTGACTCGGCGAGCGAGTCGCCCACAGGCCGGCACGGCTCACCGCTCGCCCCTAAGGAGATTACCTGGGTATATTTTTAGGGTTTATCTTCGTGGTAAACAGAGGACCTGAGCTCTGGGAAGTCTCTGACCCTCTCGCCGTGACTTTGCTTCGCTGTTGCATCATTTTAGTAACCGAGTGACTGGAGAGGAAGATGATGAGCTCTGTGGTATCATCAGTTATGGATGCAGCTGGAATCATTGGATTGTCTGATCTTTAGTTGGATTGACTGAATACAAGGACCAGCTAGAAACCAAATAGTACATGTTCCATAATCCTCCATAATACTCTGACTGCAAATACTGTAATCTTCTGCAGTCTTTTGACCGCGTGGAGCTTACAGCTCGGCTCCATGAAGCAGCATCTCTAGAGTCCAGGAGTATTTCAGGACCGCCGCCTGATTCAGGGCCGTCTGTCTCCCGTCACGGCACTTTCTAATCCGCTTTCATCAAAATGCAAAGCCAGAAAAAGACTCCGTGAACACTGGAGCTGCCACAGGGAGCATTGTTCTGCAGAAACACTCAGACAGCGAGAACCCTCCGATCCCTGATGAACACACCGGGAGGAAATGACTAATACAAGTCAAGCGTCTGCATCATTCTAGAGGAGGAGTAAGTTCTCCTGCATCTTACTTTGTGTTTTCAGAAGGCAGCCATTAAATGAGTAACGTAAAGTATAAATTGGCCCAGATGGTTCAGCAAGTCATGTGGGCAGGCTCAAAGGAAGAGGAGGAGATGATCGTGTAAACCCAACATGTCACACGCGCTGCCATCGCTGCCGTGTGCTGAGAAGCAGCCCACCCTCTCTGTTGGATGAGATGTTATCATGACGAGACCCCCGAATCCCCCCGAATCCCCCCGAATCCCCCGAGCCACAACAAGCATCCCAATGGCTCAGCAGCTGGTTACTAAGATGTAAGGCAACTGAAACAAGAGGTTGATATGGAGAGCTGGAGTAGAAGCCATTAGGACACACGACCTCTGTACTACCATGTTTACTATATGAGCAGCAGACCTATAGATAGAAACTAGTGTAAAGAGCTCCCCCTACTGGCTGTAATGTGCACAACACGCTGTGATTATTGAGAGACGTTTACACGCGTTAAGATGAGGACTCTGATATTAGGATTGCAGACAGCAGACATACCTGGATCTTCATCTCCTGTGTGGTCTGAGCAGGTGGATGACAGGATCCTCTCAGAACCTTTTCACTAACACATTTGTATTGACGCCCACAGTGGCGTTGAGTCAGCTGGCGCTGGGTGTGAAGCTCTGTGAAGGAGGGGGGGGGGGGGGGCTGCAGATGGTACCAAGCAGAGACGTGGGTTGAAGAAATTACGGAGACGTGTAACACAGATGGTCAAAAAAAGAACAGATTTTTATTTTTACTGTTGTGAAAATGTTCAACTTCCCTTCTTCAGGTACGTTGTGAAATCACAAACATTGAACAAACAGATAAAAAGGTACGAATGTTCCACTGGGTCGCTTATTGAAAACATCCAGTCTCATAAAAAGGTGCCAAACATTTCCTGGAATCAAGCGACCCGAGTTCAGCTCAGGAGAGGTGGAAGTCAAAGCTTTGAGAGAGTTTGACATTCTCCTTGCTTCACTGTGAACACTGTGGAACACAGATGTGTTGATCAGCAGCGCTCCGTTATCTACCAGCAGAGAGAGGGGAGAGGTCATGTTATCGTCTGGAGGTCATGTGATCGTCTGGAGGTCATGTGATCGTCTGGAGGTCATGTGATCGTCTGGAGGTCATGTGATCGTCTGGAGGTCATGTGATCGTCTGGAGGTCATGTGATCGTCTGGAGGTCATGTGATCGTCTGGAGCAGCCCATCGAGTCCCGTTTCAAGTGTTCTATGCAAAATACAAATAGTTTAAAAAAAGAGAAATGTTGTAACGCGAGTAAAAATGAGAATAAAACTTTAGGAGTTTTCGGAGCGGGACCGGACCGCCTCGTCCTCCCCGTCCTCCTCTTCCTCGTCCTCCTCTTCCTCTCCCGGGTGGAGCGGCTCTCTGTCGGAGTCTCTCTCGGCGAGGCCCGTCCTCTTGGTCGTGTTGTTCAGGACGCCGCCCTGCAGAGCGACAACACGCCGTCACGGAACACGCACACACGCACACACGCACACACGCACACACGCACACACGCACACACACACACACACACACACACACACACACACACACACACACACACACACACACACACACACACACACAGTGACCTCTGACCTGTCTGCGGTCCACGATGTTGAGCATCACCGCGGTGACGATGCAGCTCACGGTGTTGGCCAACATGAAGATCATCATCCGCTGCCAACGCCACAACGGGATCTTCGTCTCGCTGCTCGGGAAACGGAGAGAGAGGTGAAGTGAAGCGGTGAAGTGAAGTGAAGCGGTGAAGTGAAGAGCCGACATGCGGCGATGAGGTGCTCATCTGAAGCTTCTCCTACCTGGACTTGGAGCCCAGAATCTGCCCGACGACAAGATTCGACAACCCGATTCCCACCATCTGTACGGAGGTGGCCAGGCCCATGGCGGTGCCCAGCGTGGCCTGAGGCACCACGAGGGGGATGGACGGCCACATGCTGGCCTGGACCGCGGCATGGAGGGTAAATTAAAAAGCACAGACACGTTCCATTTGACCAAAGTATTCAAATCGAGAAAGAAAGAGAGATTAAGTCACTTGGAACCAATGCAGATGCCGCTAGAGTCCAATGAACAATGGAGAGAGAAAGACGTGAGAAGTGAGAATGTTCCGGCGTTGCCGCGAACTCACGGCGGCGAAGGAGTAGGTGACGCCCAGCCAGACGGTGCACACCAGGGGGGCCACGAAGGTGAAGGCCAGCAGGCCGAACACGGGCAGCGTGAGCACGGCGCAGGCCAGCGCGAACACGCCGCGCAGACCCACGTAGTCCTGAGGGGGGGGGGGGGGGGGGGTTAACCGAGCGCCGGCAGCACCAGACCAAGAGAGACCCGAGAGACGCTTACGATGAGGACGCCCACGCAGGCCGAGAGCACCAGAGAGCTGTCGTACACGGCGCCGGCCACGTAGGCCGCCTCCTTCTGCGAGTAGCCGCTGTATTTATCCTGGATGAACTTACTGGACGGGAAGAGGAACCGCAGGATGAAAAAGAGGAAGATATTGAGGCGTCCACGCCCCGAGGTCATTAACATACATTCATTATACAGATAAAATAATATCATCTCAACAACAAAAGATCTGTTCTTATCCTCAAAATAACTTTGTTCACTGGCCTCCAGACCGGAGTGGAGAGCTCTACCTCTCCACCTCTCTCCCTCTCTCCCTCTCTCCCTCTCTCCCTCTATACCTCTCCACCTCTCCACCTCTCCACCTCTCCACCTCTCCACCTCTCTCCCTCTCTCCCTCTCTCCCTCTCTCCCTCTCCACCTCTCCACCTCTCCACCTCTCTCCCTCTCTCCCTCTCTCCCTCTCTACCTCTCTACCTCTCCACCTCTCCACCCCTATACCTCTCTACCTCTCTACCTCTCCATCTCTATACCTCTCCACCTCTCTCCCTCTCCACCTCTCCATCTCTACCTGGCGTCAGCGATGAAGGGGAAGATGCCGTTGTAGAAGAACATGATGGTGAGAACCAGCAGCCAGTATCTGAGCGACAGGAGCTTCACATCCTGGATCCTCTACACACACACACACACACACACACACACACACACACACAGAGACACACACACACACACACACACACACACACACACACACACACACACACACACACACACACACACACACACACACACAGAGACACACACACACACAGAGAGAGACACACACACACAGAGACAGAGAGAGAGAGACACGATGTAGTCGTTCATTTGCATTGGGACTACATCAGTGCGGTCAGGTTCTTCGGGTCGTACCACTTTGCGGGACTGCTCCTGGATGGCGCCGTCCAGACCCAGCTGCCTCATGCCGACCTTGTCCAGGGCGCTGACCACGACGGCCGACACGAAGCCCAGCACACACAGCAGAGCGCCTGCACAGTGGGGGGGGGGGGGACACTCTGAACCCTTTTCTTTCTTCTTCATGTCATTGTTATTGCATTGGCCCGTGAGGGTCCTGGCCCTCGTCTTCATCACCTACCCCCCCAGAGGGTCCACTGCATGCCGAACTGCTCTTCAAACTTCTGGGTGAGGAAGAAGTTCATGACCGAACCCAGACGAGAGAACGCCAGCGTCAGGCCGAACGCCAAGGCCAGCTCCTTCCCCCGGAACCAGAAGGCCGTGATGCGGTTCTGAACGACTTGAAGACAAAGGGGAAGAACCGTGAGAAGGAGGAGGAGGAGGAGCAGCGCTCCGGGAGAACGTGAGCTTTGGGAAGGAGCTGCCTTACTGGTCAGGGACCCGTTGCCCGATCCGAACACCAGCCGCCCCGTGAGCAGCAGCGGCAGCAGGTAGGGCGTTCCCTTGAAGTGGGAACCCAGAGCGAAGAGCGAGGAGCCCAACACGCACAGGAAGGAGAACAGGAACACCCCGACTGCAGGAGGAGGAGGAGGAGGAGGAGGAGGGACAATGCATTAAGCGTCTTTGAGCACCTGGAAAAGCGCTATATAAATCGAATGTATTATTATTATTATTATTATTATGCACTGCCAGTTACCTCACATCCGGGGTTTCACATGCAGGAAAGATATCCGTGCAGGGTTCTTACACACTTTGACTGATGGATTTCCAGGACTTTTCCAGGACTTTTCCAGGACTTTAAACCAAATGTCCATGACCAAACTCAAATCTTGGTATAAACATGACACATTTAGAAAATGTTGCGTATTGAGAGCGTACGCCGGCTTATATTTTGAGCATCTTTCTTTAAAAAAAAAAAATGTATCTCAAACTCGGCATAAAATGAACATGTGAATATAACAACATTTCCATGACTTTTCCTAAACTTTCATGATTTTAGTTTTTTTCCATGACTATTCCAGGCCTGGAAATGACCATTTTAAAACGCCATGACTTCTCCAGGTTTTCCATGACCGTACGAACCCTGTCCGTGTATTTGCGTAGACTTACAGCGGTTTCCTAATTTGTCAATCAGGAAGCCGGCCATGATCACCACCACCGCATTCCTGTTGAAGAGAGAACAGAGCCACTGTAGCCGCTCCCTGATAAGACCTGATCAGACCTGATCAGCCTCGTCACGCGTCTGCACTCACGTCCACGCATAGATGGCGTAGAGCAGGTTGTACTGCTGGGGGCTCATCCCCAAGCCCAGCACACAGGCCTCGGTGCCGTTGGTGACGGTTGCATTGGAACATGTCAGGTTCTGCCGGACGAGGGAGAAGATAGTGATTTAAGTTATTATCTTGGTGTGTATGTAAGAGGGTCTGCAGCCTCTCACTTACCCCTTGGAACTGGTCCTGCAGCACACTCGGGATGTCGAAGCAGAAGTACGAGCCGAATGTCAGCAGGCAGTTGAAGAACAAAACCACGAAGCGGTAATACGCTGGAAATGACACGGAGGGTTAGTCTGACTTTCAGTGAGGAGCCACAGGTCACTCTGAAAGGCTCCAACATGGACCGGAAGGGACAGACAGGGACAGACAGGGACAGACAGGGACACACACACACACACACACACACACACACACACACACACACACACACACACACACGTTTTCATTGAAAGCTCATTTAAATGCATCATGGACTATATCCCCAAACAGAAAATGTGTGAGCACCCGATGAAAAATCAAACGTCTATATGACTTGTGTTAAAAATATATATTATTTAGATTCTCTAGAAAGCCTAGATGAAGATCCAGACATATTTTAAGACATAACTGTTCCGTTGTTTAACAAACATCAGTGTCAGACATGGATTCTCTTTCTGCACAGCAAACCCTTCAAGTGGAGTCAGCAGAAGAAAAGGTTTCAAGTGGACTGAGAGATGCATTTACTCTATTTCAGCCCAATCAGCTGACTGTGCAGGATGCATCGCTGAGGTCACGTGACACAAAGCGCTGAGCTGGTGTTCCTGCGGCCCAGTTGTTCAGGAAGTCACTCCAGATGTTCAGACAGACGTCTGCTCTTCAATGTGTTGACAACATGTGGGAACGCGAGCTCGGCTCGGACCTACCTTTCTCCGCCGGTTGCGTCATAGTGAGCAAATACAATGTTTAAAAAGGAGAAACGTCCAAATCCCTCCGAGTTGTTTACATGAACTCTGCCGGATGCGTGGAGGTCCGCGGACCGCAGCTTGTGACGCGCGGGGACGCCGCGGGTTGTTTGGGAGTCTCGCGCAGTCTCCTTCTCCTGGACAATAATGACAGCACCGGCCGAACCAACGCCGCGAGCGCCCCCTATCGGCAGGACACGATAACCGCCCCGCAACTCCTTCAGGCGAATGCAGGAGTTTAAAAGTCACACAAAGTGATTTAAAATCATAAGAACCAGAACAGAATGGTGGCTGGTAAGGTAATAATACAACATAATTCAATTATACAACAATTAGTCTGCAATTGAAGATGCATAACTTGGTGTATCTGATTGTTTTAGAAGATATTTCAGCACCATTAATAACAACATTATTCTGTATTATTAGCTGGTTATGACGTGTGTGTACAGGGTAAGTAAGTTATACCAGAAGATGGAATAAACAACTAATAAAAACCTGTCTGGACACTAAATCTGTCCCGGGCCTCGTGTGAGAGGCATCGCGGTGATGGCCAGTGATTCATAGCATGAGAATGTCAGAGTTCTGCTACGGAATGTCTAAGTTACGTCCAGAATATCAAAGCTCCTTTCCAAAAAGTCTTAGTTCCGTCCAGGAATGTCTCAGTTCCGTTTGCAGAATGTCAGAGATAGTTATATTTTTATTTGTGAAGAATAAAATTAATTGTGATTTTTTTTGGGGAAACGTCTTTAACTGATCAACTGGATATTGGTTTTGAAAAATATTTTTTTTTAATTTACAAAAATTGACAGTCAGCTGAAAAGCATAATAATCTATTGTTGATCTTACAGTGTACAGGGTTCTTACACATTTGAACCAATGGATTTTCATGACTTTTCACCAAATTTCCATGACCAAACTGAAAATCTCGGTATAAACATGAACGTTTTAGAAAATGTTGCGTATTGAGAGCGTGTGCCGGCTTATATTTCGAGCGTTTTTCTTTAAAAAACATATTAATTATTTCAAACTCTCCGTGAATGAACATGTGATTTTAACAAATTTCCATGACTTTTCCAAAACTTTTATGATTTACGTTTTTTCCATGACTTTTCCAGGCCTGGAAATGAAAATTTTGAAATTTCTCTGCCGCCTTCTGTGTCTTAACAAATATATATAATATAACATATAATCGACTCGATAGTCCGTTTCTGTTTGAATTTTTTTTCTAATGAGCTAACGGGTAAAAAAAGCGCGTTTCACTTTTTGTCCCTCAGCGGACACCGTCGAGCCGAAGTAAACAACGCAGTGACAATGGCTCCCGCGCGGTCCGCCGTGTTTCTGATGATATTTTAACGTGTCTGCGTGTTGTAACGTGTACCGTGTGTTATGTCTGCGTGTTGTAACGTGTGTTATGTCTACGTGTTGTAACGTGTGTTGTGTCTGCGTGTTGTAACGTGTGTTATGTCTACGAGTTGTAACGTGTGGCATGTCTGCTTCACGGAGACCCGACACCTGGGAAGTCTCTGAATCTGAGGAGAGCGACGCGGAGGCGAAACGTGACGCGAGTGAAATAGAGCCGAGCAGCGAGGCGGAGGAACACAGCGGGGAGCCCGGGTGCAAAGCAGTAAACACGGAGAGCGGTCACGTGGTGTCTCCCGGGAGACCCGACCCACGTGCCGCGCTGAATCCTGCGAGAAGACGCCGCAGCAAGGAGCAGGTCGAGGCGGACACGCAGGCAGCCGAGGAGAGGAAGGAGGCGAGGGGGAGGCAGCGAGCAGCAAGGGCGCAGGAGAAGGAGGCGAGGAGGCACGAGCAGCAGAGGAGGAAGGAGGCCGCGGAGGACTGGAAGCGGCTCCGCCCGGAGAACTACCTGAAGCGGCTGACTGTCTGCGTGGACCCAGGTGCGCCGTGCTGCCTTCAGGTGCTGTCGGAATTGTATGCAGCCAACGACGTGATTGGAACAGCTTGTCAACAGTTAAAAAGATCGATAGTCAAAAAGTATTTTAAAATACATGAATTTTCATGCTGCAAACATATTAATATTTTATTATAAATTAATTTAAAGTAGAATATTCTGATTAGATATTGACTTTATTTTTTGTAAGTATTTTTTTCCATTCAATTTACCACAAATATACAACAGCTGTCAGGTTGTACTATATATATATATATATATATATATATATATATATATATATATATATATATATATATATATATATATATATAGTGTGTAAGTAAGTGCAGAATTTTGCCAATGACAATTCCATGCAGGACAATTAATTGTAAACGGTTAATAACTTCCACGAGGAGAATAGGGCTGCACTCTCCTCGTGCACACGGGTGTCCATCTAGAAGCCTGTCTGCTTTTCTTCCAGCCCTTCTGCAGCAGCATGGCTCGGACATCTTGCTGGACACCCTGACTACCTTCGAGTGGAGGTTCACTATCGAGAGCCAGTCGCTCCCACACAGCATCACCTGGATCAGAGATCTACCTCAGGTAGGCGTCTCGTGAAATAATACATTAATATTACAATATTCATTAATTCCCTTTATTTCTACTTCCTGACATACTCTTAAATGTTCTACTTTCACCGTGGGGTCATTTCTGTTTTGTCTTCTGCAGGCGGAAGATGGATCGGTGGAAGAGGAGCAGGTGGCTCTGGTTCTGGGTCTCAATGACTTTGTGGACTTGGTGATCTCTGTGAAGAAAGTAGGTAACGGGTTAAAGGTGTAATAAATAAACTTTTGATGCCAGCCTACATGATGGCCCTCCTCCATGTTGTGGTGTTGCTCCTGCAGATGCTCGACGGTGAGGGGGAGGAGACCGGGGGGGGGGCTTTCCTTGGTCCAATTTTGGAGTGTCTCAACCGGGATGCCAAGAAGGTGATCACTCTCCTAGTGACGGACTCTCAACTAGAAGATCACAGGTCAGTGTCTACGGCCGTTCTTGTGGCCTCTGGATGGATATATATATATATATATATATATATATATATATATATATATATATATATATATATATATATATATATATATATACTTTCTTATGTCGCCCTTGTTCTGCGCTTCATGTCCACTCTCTGATCGGACTGGTTCGTCCCCAGCAGGTCAGATGCGTGTGGTGTGCATCTACTAGACGAGATGCTCCAGGCTCTGTCAGGGTTGGAGAACCTGGACATCAAGGAGGTCAGTTTACTTTGAATCTGAGGATTAGTTGGTCTCACGTGTTCCATCTGCAGGTGTTGCCTCTCACCTGTATGCTTCAGAGGGCGAGAGCCAGCTGAACGATGTGCGTACGGGTCGCGTTCCGGCACACTTGATGATTTACGATGCGTGTTAATGATCTGGGAGCGGTGTCTTTGGTAATGTCTCCATTGCTCTCCAGGTTCTTGTGTACCTGCAGCTCTGCAAGAACATCACCCTCGTCTTCCTGGACGGCTGGCAGGACGTCACTAACCACGTGTGTGCCGTCACCAAAGCCCTATCCAAGCGCCCTTTCAAGTACGAAGCCTCTTCAGTCTTTATCTCGCATTAATTAATCCCACCCGACGAGGCGCGCCTGACTTTAGGAATGTCCGTCCGCGTCTCCTCAGGCTGCTGACGGAGGGCGCCGAGCTGCCCTTCTGTGTGGAGGGTCCGTGGGCCGGCGGGGTCCGGGTGGAGCGAGGCGGCTCGGGGCTGAGGGCGGTCTGGAGCAGGCAGATCCAGCAGCTGAACAGAGTCAGTCCTGCTGTGGCCTCCACCATCACTGCAGCCTACTCGTCCCCACAGCGGCTGCTGCAGGTACGCCACCGGGCCGCGCTGCAGGTACGCCACCGGGCCGCGCTGCAGGTACGCCACCGGGCCGCGCTGCAGGTACGCCACCGGGCCGAGCTGCAGGTACGGGCCCGTAGAGCTCGGGGGGTGACGAGGGGGGCCCAGACTCCCTCTGTGCAACAAGCAAAGCCGACTATGGTGCTTGATAGATAGATAGATAGATAACAACAATACACAGATACAGTATAACAACAATACACTTAGGGGGAACATGTTCACAGGGAGTAGGGTGTATACATATTTTATACAGATATTAGTGTGTGCATTGATTGTGTAAGTGTTGATGTTGATGTCCACGAGGATAGTGCAAAATGATATAAATAGGACAGTCTGTGCAATGGCTCGTATAGCCAGTAAAAAGAGTACAAAGTCCTATTGTTATTAATAACTAAAAACCCTTCATGATGTGTAAGGAATAACCGACTTCCAATGTTGTTGTTCTCTAGGCGTACCAGAGCCTGCAGTCAGAGGAAGACAGGAAGGGGCTTCTCGCTGGTCTCTTGGTGAAAGGTGGAGGTAAAGAGAGGCGAGTGGGACCGGAGATATCCGCCCGGGTGTACCGCTGCTTCACGGCCCGCGACCCGCAGCTGGTCCTGGACTGACCGGCCACTGGAGAACCGGAGGGACGGATGTCAGCGAGGATTAATCTGGTATCCAAGGACACTTTGTCCCCACTCGGCTGCTCATGTGTTCACGGTTTGGTTTACAAGCTAGAAATAGGCCTTATTTATCATGACCACCTCCTGTAAAGCTGTTCATACTCAACAGATCTGAGGAGTGGAATAGGGTTAGTAAAATAAGAAATGATGTGTTCTACAGTGTTTTGTTTGCTGTACACATGTGAGATGTGTATTGTTAGAGGAATCTTTATAAACTACTCTTCTTTTCTTTTTTGTTCACCTGTGAAATAGCTTTTAAAATGAGCTGCAACAGAATGTTATTGGTTTTATTTGAGATCATTTCCAGAGTAAGAAATGTAATAAACAAACGTAATAAATAAATAAATAAATCATAAAAAAAGAAGCCAAATGTTGATTACAAAACGCATTTACAAAATGTAATTTCCCTAGTATCAAAAAGCAACTCTTTTTCTCCCTTTTTCTTTTTCTTTTTTTAACATTACATTACATGTCATTTAGCAGACACTTTTATCCAAAGAGACTTACATTAAGTGCATTTCAACCTAGAGTACAAACTAAGAACAACAAGAATACAGAAAGTAACATTTCCTCAACATAGTCAAACTACAAAAATACCACAATAAGATATTTAAGAGCCACTGAAGTGATAATCTGTGTTTTAATTCAGATATAGTCGGAAACTATGTGTTTTCTTCTTCTCCTTCTGTGTCTGGACTGTTTCTCTAGGCCAGGGGTCGGCAACCCAAAATGTTGAAAGAGCCATATTGGACCTAAAAAACAAAAAACAAATATGTCTGGAGCCGCAAAAAATTCAAAGCCTTATATAAGCCTTATAATGAAGACAACACATGCTGTATGTATCTATATTAGCTATATTAGCCTACTATCAAAATGACTAAGTTGGCTACAAGGGTTAGTTTAGTTTAGGGTTCAGACAAAAGCTGTAAAAAACAAACAGAAAAAACTAATGTATATATATGTGTATATATGATGTGTATATATGTGTATGTGTATATATGTATATGTATATATATTTATGTATATAAATGTATATATGTATGTATATGTGTGTATGTTTATATATTATGTGTATATATGTGTATGTGTATATATGTATATATATATGTATATGTGTATATATGTTTGTGTATATATATGTGTATATGTATATAAATGTATATCTATTTATGTATATAAATGTATATATGTGTATATACATGTATATCTATTTATGTATATAAATGTATGTGTGTAAGTTTATATATATGTGTATATGTATGTATATATGTGTATGTGTATATATGTATATATATATATATATATATATGTGTTTATATGTATATGTGTATATATGTTTGTGTATATATATATGTGTATATGTATATAAATGTATATCTATTTATGTATATAAATGTATATATGTGTATATACATGTATATAAATGTATATGTGTGTAAGTTTATATATATGTGTATATGTATGTATATATG
The DNA here is from genome assembly GCA_036178185.1 of Liparis tanakae. NCBI lineage: Eukaryota > Metazoa > Chordata > Actinopteri > Perciformes > Liparidae > Liparis > Liparis tanakae. The sequence continues at coordinate 18,392,588 of CM070105.1, read as the reverse complement.
TATATGTATAAGACCCCGCGGCCCAAGGACCTCAACAGCTACCGGCCGGTGGCGTTGACAGCCCACCTCATGAAGACCCTGGAGAGGCTGGTCCCTGCCCATCTCCGGCCTCTGGTGAGTTCATCCCTGGACCCACTGCAGTTCTCCTACCAGTCTGGCATCGGGGGGGATGACGCCGTCATCTTCCTGCTTTGCTTCTGAGGGACAAGCTGGAGCAGACCGGGGTGGACCACCACCTCACTGCATGGATCCTGGACTACCTCACCAACCGTCCTCAGTATGTGAGGATGGGGGGGGGGGGTCAGACCGGGTCTCCTGCAGCACAGGAGCCCCACAAGGAACCGTTCTGGCTCCATTCCTCTTCTCCATCTACACCTCGGACTTCAACTCTGCTAACTGCCACCTGCAAAAGTTCTCTGACGACTCTGCAATCGTCGGCCTCATTTCCGCCGATGATGACAGGGAATACAGAGAACTGAACCGGGACTTCTTAGGATGGGGCCAGCGGAACGGCCTCCAGATCAACTCCAGTAAAACCAAGGAGCTGGTGGTGGACTTCCACCGGGGTGAACGCCCTCCTCCGGTACCGGTGAGCATCCAGGGACTAGACATCGAGATCGTCAGATCTTACAAGTACCTGGGTGTTCACCTGAAAAACAAACTGGACTGGTCTGACCACATACATGCACTTTATAAAAAGGGACAGCGCAGACTCTTTCTGCTGAGGAGACTCTCTGAGGAGGAGACTCTCTCTGAGGAGACTGAGGTCTTTCGGGGTGCAGGGAGCTCTCCTGAAGACCTTCTCTGACTCGGTGGTGGCATCAGCCATCTTCTATGGAGTGGTCTTCTGGTGCAGCGGCATCAGAGCGGCTGACAGGAGGAGACTGGACAAGCTGATGAAGAAGGCCGGCAGCGTGGGGCGTCCTCTGGACACCGTGCAGGTGGTGGGGGACAGGAGGCTGAGGACCAAGCTGTCGTCCATGATGAGCCACGCCTCCCACCCCATGCGTGGCGCTCTGGTAGCGCTGCACAGCTCCTTCAGCCACCGGCTGATTCATCCCGGTGTCTGAGGGTGAGGGTTAGCCCCCTAACAAACCCTCACCCTCACCCTAACCCTACCACAAGTCCTTTCTCCCCGCTGCGGTCCGGCTGCACAACCAGCTGAGCTCCCAGGAGGCCACTTGACACTTGACATCACAACTTGACTTGACAACTGATTTGAACTTGGTCACTTCAGCACTTAAACACAAATACCTTGTGCAATATCATGTGCAACACCATGTGCAATACGTTAAGTACTTTTTGTTCATATATACCTTCTATCCTGTACATTAACATTCTACTGTTTTTTATGATTATTTATATTACTTCTATTACTTGTTTTCTATTATTATTCATTTAGTTTTCTCTTTTGAGCAATGATACTGTAATCCTGCAATTTCCCCACTGAGGGACTAATAAAGGACTATCTTATAAACACATACATATACACACATACACATTATATACATATACACATCATATATAAACATACACACATATACACATACATATATATTTATATACATAAATATATATATATATAATATACATATATACACAATATACATAACATATACACATATATAAACATATATACATATGTATATATATACATATATACATATATATATATACATTTATATACATATACATATATATATATATATATACATACATACATATATATATATTAGTTTTTTCTGTTTGTTTTTTACAGTTTCTGTCTGTCCCCTAATCTAATCTAAACTGAGCTAAACCTACCCCCCTCCTCATGGGTCCAGGCAACCCGCAACGGGTCTGATTCAGCGAGGTAGCTGTTGAACCCAGTACCGCGGTCTGGACCCCGGTACCGGGTTATTGTCGCAGTCCTCCAACTGGACCGGGTTAGCCAACTAGCCCTCCGTATGCTGTCGAGCCCAACACCGGGTCAGGAAGCCCAAACCCCATGAGCGTTAGCTTATAAGGCTACAACTTCAAGGCGGGATCGGAGCCCATACCCTCTGCGGCACAAGCATTCACAGTCACGGTGCAGGTTTTTCGCGTCATTGTTTTGGGGCCTGTTTCATATCTATGATGCATAAATATATATGCTACATTAATATACATCTCGAATAAACTCGTCTCACATTTCAAAACTCTTTATTTTTAAAGTTATTTACGTTTATGTCGCGAAGGTTTTAAATTGCATTGTGGGTAAGACAAGATAGTTGTCAGATTACGTCACGTTTGACGTCATTGTCGACGTTACTGCAATTGACCAATCAGCATAGACCTGTCTGAAGACGTCACTTTTGACGTCACTGCAGCTGACCAATCAGCAGAGACCAGACGATTTTGCAGCCGGGCTCTACAATTTCGGTCCAAACAAATACAGTATAAGTATATAGTATTATTCTGTCCGTGAAGGTGTTGCATGCCTGCCACACGAGCTTCAAAAGTGGACTGTATATACATAGTAAAAATACATACAAATATTCACAGAATAAGCACTACGCTACTATATTCCTGCTAACAGAAATGGTTATAGACAGGATTACAGTATAAATGCAAAACACTTTAAAGTTGTCTCCTACCTCTAGATCATGGTTTCAGGACCACAACGTTGCAGCGTTTTGTGTTCAAGCTTGAGATACAACTTTTATTTTGTTGAAAGGATTACACTGTTCCACATTGAGAAATATGCAGGGTTTAAAATACAAAATGTACAGCACATCTCAGTGAGGTGAATTAACAACAAAGTACAAAATACTTTCCCATGTTCATATAAAGAGCAGGTAATTCTCTCTTATACTACTCTAAAAATAATGTTTGAATGCTGCAGGCAGAGGTCATTCACATACGTTTTTATAATAAGTTTAAACAGCAATGCATATAACAGAGTGATATACAGTCACGTTCCACAATCACTGGAACACCATAGAGGACAGATTGTCTTTTAATGACAGAGGAGAAAAACCTTTTACTCTAGGCACAAATGGCAAATGAAAAAACCTTGAACCTTGACAAATGATTTGTATGTATTGATCAGCCAGATCAATCACCAGACTTCTATCAATTGATCCTTATATTCGACACATACATGGTTATGTCCGGTGTTTGTACCGCTTATTGTCATTTTAGCTAAGATTCAAAGACAAATACTACATTCCACAACCGGGAAACACAACCCTCTCGTTCTCCCCGGTTCTGCTAACATTTCGATTGTTTGCGGTGATCGTGAACGCGTCACGGTGCGCACCGGCAGCCTATTGGTGGCATCGAAAGCGGGGCGGGACTTACGGGTAACATGCGCTTGTCTGATTGGCCAGGTGGCGCGTGACGATGCACGGAAGTAAATGAACCCCGGACAGCGCGTATGAGTTAAATCCGAAATATGGAACAACAAAACGGTAGGTCTGCGTTACCGGGGAACCGGGTTACGTGTCACGAGCTCGTTCATCTGAACACGAACCGTCTCCTCGTGCTTTAGAGTCGTCAGCCGCAGTCACGTGACATGTCTCCCATCTATAGCTCCGCTAACGGGCTAGCGGATGCTAATCGGAACTCAGCTAAAGTTGTAAATATTCAGCATTGTCCCAATAGTTAAGCAATGTCACGCGCTCGGAGACGCTATTGTTTCATATGAAAATGTGCACAGGTAACAGGTAACTCGGCATTAATCCGACGGCTCACTTTACCTATAACACGTGATTTAAACTAATAATAAATAGCCCATTCGAGTACCTGCGTCGCTCGAGCTGCATTGACCGCTCACCTGTCTCTCTGGTCCCAGACGGGAACCTGTCGCAGGTGCGCCACGTGGTGCTGGTTCTGTCGGGGAAGGGCGGCGTGGGCAAGAGCACCATCACCACGGAGCTGGCGCTGGCGCTCAGGCACGCCGGCAAGAAGGTGAGAGAGCGGCTGCTCACCTGGAGCCGAGGCCCGCTGACACTGTGTGACGTCATGGAACACCTAGGGAAGGAAACGGGCATCTGGAAAAGTCATGGGAAAAAAATCAAATCATAAAGGTTTTGGAAAAGTCATGGAAATTTGTTGTAATCACATGTTCATTACGCCGAGTTTGAAACAATTAATGTTTTTTTAAGAAAGATGCTCATCATATAAGTCATCCTACGCTCTCAATATGCAACATGTTCTACATGTTCATGTTTATACCGAGATGTCAGTTTGGTCCTGACATTTGGTTTAAAGTCTTGGAAACCCATCGGTCCACATGAGTCAGAGCCCTGGACACCGCGCTGCCTTCTTAAAGACGTTGCTTCATTACATCTTCAGTATATTAATGTGTGGCTCGCCAGAAGAGAACTCACCTGAGTCTGTTCCTCAGGTCGGCATCCTGGACGTTGACCTGTGTGGGCCCAGTATCCCCCGCATGCTCGGCGTGGGCAGGCCCGACGTGCATCAGTGTGACTCGGGGTGGGTGCCGGTCTACACCGACGCCCAGAAGAGCCTCGCCCTCATGTCCATCGGCTTCCTGCTGGAGGACCCGGATGAAGCCGTGGTCTGGAGGGGGCCCAAGAAAACAGGTCCGCTGCTCTCCCATCGTACCGTCTGCTCCAGCACTGGGGAGTCACGCGGTTTAGTACATGTGTAGATGTGGGCGCAGCACTTATTCTACGTGATTACATATAAATAATCATCGTAAGAGTATCCGTTTCAGGGTTCATACGGTCATGGAATTCCTGGAAAAGTCATGGAATTTTAAAATGGTAATTTCCAGGCCTGGAAAAGTCATGGAAAAAAACTGAAATCTTAAAAGTTTTGGAAAAGTCATGGAAATATGTTATATTCACATGTTCAGTTTGAAATAAGTAATGTTTTTTAAAGAAAGACGGTGAAAATATAAGCCGGTACACGCTCTCAATACGGACAATTTTCAAAATGTTTCATGTTTATACCAAGATTTCAGCTTGGTTGTGGAAATTTGGTTGAAAGTCATGGAAAAGTCTTGGAAAAGTAAGAACCCTGCCGTTTGTCAGCTTTAACATCTCAACACAAACCTCTGTGCTGCCGTTCAACTTTGAACCTTTTCCGAAGATGATTTATCTCTGTTGTTGTGTCCCTCAGCTATGATCGCCCAGTTTGTGTCCGACGTGGCGTGGGGCGAGCTGGACGTGCTGCTGGTGGACACGCCGCCGGGGACTTCAGACGAACACCTGGCGGTGCTGGAGAACCTCAAGAAGCACCGAGTGGACGGAGCGGTCCTGGTCACCACGCCTCAGGTACTGACTGCATCACGGAGCAGAAAGACTCACTGTGCACAACCCCATGAGACTCTACGTTTGTGTTCGCCTGTTTTTGTATCTGCCTTATTAGTTTTGATGTATGCCTTTTGATGTTGTATTGTTTGAATAATTTATAGATATTTTAATGTACTTCCTTTTTATATTTAAATCAGACTTTTATTTTGATAGGTTAAAAGGAAAAGCACTTTTATTTTATGTTAAAATCCAAACTTGATGTTACGGCTGCAGACAGATGCGCATTTTATTTCAAGTTTAATAGTTTTAATGGACCTGTAAGAAGCTGACGCTCTCACGGTGGTGATGGTTTACAAGTTTTAATTCTCGTTTATTCACCTAAAGAGAGAAAATAAAGAAGTGTCGCCAGCAGTAAGTTTCACGCCAGTTGAAACACGGGGATCCGTTACACACTCCGTCCAATACGCTCACTCACGGACCCTCGGCTGTTGACCTCCATCCACTAGAGCAGCGGTGGGCAATTATTTTTCCCAGGGGGCCAAATGAGCAACTGAACATATTTTGGAGGGCCAGGTCAAAACGCCAAACTCAATTATGCATAATATGCATTTTATTTCCATATAAAAAGCAGTAAATGGCATTGTTTTGACCGCTGGTAAGAGGGTATGTTATTATTTGTCAATTAAAACGTGAGGTTAGCTTTCAAAAATATCATTTATTCAAATATCATTTCCAAAATGATAAACAAATTGTGAAACGTTTGACTCATTTTCAGTCACATTAATAACAAAGGGCATTTTGAGTTTCATATACTATTGAAGCAAGGATTTTCTTTGCTTTCTAAAGACATCACATCATCTCCAAAATAAACAAACATGTCACTGAACTGTAACTGTAAAGAGAAGTTTTACATGCCTTTATTAAACATTTAATGTTTTCAGAACTGTGCAAAAAGAAAAGTGTCCCGTTTCACTTCCACTGGTCCTGGGTGTGTTTTCAAGGTGAAAGAGAACTCGGCTGTCGCGGTTCCTCCGGTCTCTATGTGATCAGAGTTGCTGCGGTGTTGAGTTCCCATCCCGGAGCCGGAGCAGAAACCTTTAGTCCGTTTCACGACGTTCGGTGTTCGTCTTGTTTCGGCTGCAGGCCGTTTCTACGGGCGACGTGAGGAGAGAGATCACCTTCTGTAAGAAGACGGGCGTCCGGATCCTGGGCATCATCGAGAACATGAGTGGATTTGTTTGCCCACACTGCTCAGTACGTACACTTTCATACTTGTTCAACTTCAGATGTGTAATACGGTACGTTCTAAACTTTTATTCAGCATCCAATCTGACTTTGAAGGATATAAATAAGGGTAATCTGCATCCGTGATTTATTTTAATGTTTTTAATATTCTCTCTTTTCAGGACTGCAGCAATATCTTCTCTAAAGGTGGCGGCGAGGAGTTGGCCAAGTTGACTGGATCGACGTTCCTCGGTGAGATCTGATGGGTGTTGGTGTAATGGCAGCTTCCAGCCACACGGTGTCGCATCACACCGCACGTCACTCCTCACACACGGCCATGACGTAGGAGGCGTGTCACGTGACTGCCATGCTGCTAAAATGGCCCGCTCTCTGCTCTCTGACTCACGATGCAGCTCATTCATGAACCATGTGACCTGAGGTCTCGTGACGTTTAATGTCAGCGTAAGAGTTCCTTATGAAGCAAAGAGCTGCTCGTCTGAACACAAACAAACTCTGGAACCAAAAATGGTTCTTCAGAGTGATGCTGTAGAACCAAGAACCTTTCAAACCAGGGTTCTCTAAAGAATCATGTCCTTGAAGAGTTCTTTACACAACCTATAAAAGGTGTCTCAGAGAAGCCTAGCTCTGAGAGTATGTGATCGAGCCCCCCCCCCCCCCAGCCTCTGGGGTCTCACAGGTACCTCATGAGTCGTCGGTCCCTTCAGGTGACTCCCGGCTGCTCGGTAACGGTTGTCATGGTCCCGTCCAGGTGCCGTGCCTCTGGACCCTCTCCTCAGCACCAGCATCGAGGAGGGAGGGGACTTCATGCAGTCGTTTCCCGACAGCGCCACGTTCAGCGCCATCAGCAGCATCTCGCAGGCGCTGTTCAGCAGCCTGCAGGCGGCCTGAAGTCTGCAGTTTGTTTATGTTAGCTAATGTTCTGTATAATTACACGATATTAATCTATTTACCGATTGTTTTGTACCTTTAAATAAACCTGCCGTCTGCCACGAGTTCAATGCAGCTTTGTGATTTCTTTCTGGTGAAGACGACCGGATGTCAAAAGAAAATTTAAACACTTAAACAGCAACGGCGCTGATAGTCTGACTGCAGAGTTAAACAACGTTAGTGAATCATGGCGCCTGTAGGGCACTTGGAACGAGCCACTGTTACAGTGAACACTGGGCGCCTGAAGCAGTCAGAACCAAGTTGTAATCTTCTTTAATTGGATTGTGACACATCAGGATAAGGTGAACATCGGTGGTTCAGACGCTTTGAAATGAGCGAGCAGCAGCTCCACTTTCAGAAAACTAACCAGATCAAGTCAGACTCGTCCGTGAAACCAGGACGAGGCGAACGCTCCTCTCTGCAAACAATACCATAACGTAGTCCGTCATGTACACTTTATTATGTTTTGGAAGTACACATCACTAAACCTTTGATCTGGATCAAGTCTCCTGAAACTAGCCTGCTTGATATCAACAGCAACAAAACACTGAAACCATGCAGGACCCTAGTGGCTGGAATGTGAAGAGATGACGTACGATGAGGAGGGGTGACGAAGAGGAGATGGGAATTGGAAATTACACTTTGAGCCCCAACACGGGCGCACACACACACACACACACCTTTAATGCAAACAGCAGTACTACAGGAAACACTGAAGTCGGAGAATGTTTGCGTAATGATTAGAATACAGCTACACACTAAACTCCCACTTCACCAGCAACGCACTAACGGCTCATTAAAGAAATCCAACCACCACAGTTAACCAGTGCATTGAATCTATGTAGATATTTATGTTTGTAGATATTTATATGCATCCTAGGGATTTAAAGATTTTGGATGAATTAAACAGTTCAATGAACAATTTCTTATAAATAAAATCAGTGGAAAAAAAAAAATAAGTCCATATACATTTGTCTTTACAATAGATCCTCAAGATTAATGCAGAAATGGCGTCGACTCCCAGGTCGACGTGGGAGGAGCCGAAGCTCTGAGACCAGAGCGCCGGAAAGAAGTGGAGGGACGAGATGAATCGTTATCATACCTTTTAAAACACGCACACACTCGCGCACACACACACACGCACACACACACACGACAGACAAATCACTACGTTGCGCATTTACAAGTTGACTATCAAATTGGGACAACTGTACACATTGCTGAGATAAGACCATATTTATGTAGCCATGTTAAACCTTTCCCCCCCGCCTTCACTCTCTTCATCTCGAGGGACATTTTACAATTATTTTTTCCCCCAGCAGCGACATAAAGGACGGACCTCGTGCGAGAGCCGCCTGGGTGTTTATTTCGTGGAGAGAATGAGGGCGACGATCAGCCCGTAGAGACCCAGGACTTCTGCGAAAATCAAGATGAGGATCATGCCCACGAAGAGCCGGGGCTGCTGGGCCGTGCCCCGCACGCCCGCGTCGCCCACGATGCCGATGGCGAAGCCGGCCGCCAGCCCGCTGAGGCCCACGCTCAGCCCGGCGCCCAGGTGGAGGAAGCTCCTGAAACACACGTCTCCGTCAGCACGAGGGGTTCTGGCTTTACGCGTCACGTAAATACACTTTTAAACCGATCAGAGCCGTGGAGCAGACGGTTCGAGTAACCAGGTGTCACTGATCTACAGGTCTAAAGCCCGTCTACGTTCACCATGTGAGACAAACATGCACATGACTCATCGAAGATGTTCTAAAGCTAAAGCTGGATTAAAACACAGATTTTCACTTCAGTGGCTCTTAAATATCTTATTGTGGTACTTTAGTAGTTTGACTATGAAGAGGAAATGTTACTTTCTGTATTCTCGTTGTTCTTAGTTTGTTCTCTAGGTTGAAATGCTCTTATTGTGAGTCTCTTTGGATAAAAGCGTCTGCTAAATGACACGTGATGTAAGATGACAGTAAGATTACAAGAATAAAGCTGCTGTAGTCGCATCGCTATCATGCCTCTGTTCGCCTTGAACTATTTATTCTTTCTTGCGAAAGACGTAAAACATCAGAAGTTTAACTCGACACAGACGTCTTCAGCATCTGCAATGGGACGAGATTAAACTCCCAGCCAGTCGTTTACCGCCCCCCGGTGCTCATGGTACAGTCCGTTGCTGGCTGGTCTGTGTTCCTCTTTTAACGTGAGGGGAACACGTCACCGCTGCTTTAGAGTAGATGAGCCTCTCCCTCTAAAGAAGGAATCGTAAAGGTCCGTAAACACATCGACCGACTGAACTCACTTGTAGAGGGTGACTTTATCTGAGATGTTGTTGGCGATCAGCACCGCGACCACCAGGCCGTAGATGGCTATGATACCCGCCATGACCACCGGGATGATGGACTTCATGATGAGCTCCGGCCGCATCACGGACATGGCGGCGATCCCCGTTCCACTCTTGGCCGTGCCGTAGGCCGCCCCCAAGGCTGGGGAGAGAGAGAGAGAGAGAGGGGATGGTTTAGTAAACAGACAAACGGAGGAGGGGACCAGAGGTAACTAAACGACACAGAAACCAGAGGGCGGCGGGATATTAAAGCAGAAGTGAAATGAGAACTGGAACAATGCAACCGTTTCTGTTCCTCTGAAAAATGCAACATGTGTCTATGTGGGGATTTTTCAAAAGGGGAAAGATCAGATCCAGCTCTTTGTCACATGTCGCCGCTCCATCAGACTCTCAGCTCCATCAGCTCCATCGTACCGACTACGTCGGCCTCCATGTCTGACTGCAGGAGGAGAGCTGAAGAGAATCAAGAAACCAGCTGCTCTACAAGTAGAAAGCCTGTGTACAGAACGTAGAGGAGCAACCGTGAATTCACAGGATAATATTAAACAATAGAGAATTTAATAGCTTCCAGGTGAGAGGTGTCAATTTCATTTATAGCCCAATACCACAAATGTGCCTCAAGCAGGAATACGATCTGAAAAGCCCGAGACGACCTCGGATGAGGAGACGCACGACTCAGAATAGAGTCTTCTGTAAAACGTGCAACCAAAAACCTGGCAGAGAGCTAAGAAACACACGAGCTGGTTGGACAAGATTTCCCAGAACAAAGAAGGTGCGTACCGAGTGTCAATATAAACGTGTTTTAAAAATATATGTTAATCATCAGCAAAAGCAAGAAAGAAAAAACGTTCTATCTTTGAGAGCGCTTGAGGAGGTTTCCTGATCTCTGATGCTGTGGACAGCGTTGTGCACACAGCCCCAGGAGCCCGCCGTGTTCTCGTTGTGTTCGTTGTGTTCTCGTTGTGTGCGTTAGACACTCGGAGCCGGAAGGCCTTCTGGCAGCTTCCTCTGGAGGCGGAGCCTAACGACGCCAACCAACGCGCTCCTGGCGGCGAGCCACGGCCAACTACTTAAATATTGATTAATCACCAGACCGGCGCCATCAATACACGGATAAATCACTCCGGCTATCTACACATGTGTTAAACAGAGGCGTGTTCTCAAGCAATCACAACATTATGATGTGGACTTTGTCTCCTTGCTGGTGTTTAAATAAAAATAAAGACAAATAAACAGACGCATACGCCTTGAAGGAGAACCAACCACCACGCCGAGCAGTTCAATATAAAACCTAAAAACAAATCCCCAAAACAGATATTATCAACACAAACGCCAGCCTCTAAAAGCTGATTTATTTTTAGCCCTCTATTAACAACCAGCACAATATGTCACGTCAGCAATTTATCTTCCGACTCAGACATTCCTTCTGGGCGAGACGGTTCATCAAGAAACACCAGAGACACATCGCCGTGGTAACCTGGCGATGAGGGTTTGACGTCTGGCGGCGAGCCGCCTGCAGCGGCGTGGAGGAGCGCCTCTGGGTTTTAATCCTAATCCCTCCGTTTAGGTAAAGAGCGCCTCCCTCCCTCCCTCCCTCCCTCGTTTATTGTTTCCTCCCTGCGGTTTGTTTGATGAACGGGAGGCAGAGTGACGTCTTGTGATGTCAGAGGAGGCGGGGCCTCTAGCTGGAGATGATCCTGCACGCAATGCGCCCACGCAGTAGGCGGCAGCTCGCCGTGCTCCGACTAGTGGCCGAACAGGGAAGTGCTCCGCTGTGTGGCGGCAGCGCACCGAGTACAAATATACAACTGCATGCAGAAACTGAGAGACTTGACAAATCTATGGCATTAAAAGCCGACGGATGTTATTCATCAGAATTACATCACTCCATTGAAGAGCGGTAGAAAGAAGGATAATAGGACTTAAAGGTCAAGCATCTGGAAGAACTAAAGTTCCTTGGTGATATATTCTTTGTTAGTGGACACGTATTGAACGGGCGATCGGGAAAGGTAGACAACGTCGACTTAAAGTTACAGTTTTAAGATGTACAGCAAACATGCATATTTAGCCGTTTTAGCGGAAAGTGTAAAATATGGACTATAAGATAGTAAAAAGGGGCGGGAAACAGAATCAGGATAGCAGTACAGCTATAACGTGAGTGTTGGCTGGAATAGATAATGGCCCTCAGAGTCACCTGGTCGGGGCCAGGTCGCTGAACACAGTCACCTGGTCACCGTCACATGACGATTAAAACATCAGCCAACACCAGAAGACCACAGCCACTTACAGCCAGTCAAGGAAATGCTTATTGCAACTAAAGAAGTGCCTTTTGCACACGGACATGTGGAGCCTCCTTCAATGTTATGATGATCCTGGTGGACACTAAGGAGAAACACCAGCTTCACTTCCCTCTCAATGAAGAGCCTCACCACCATGCGTCCTCATAAATCTGACCACCACCACCCTTCTTTGCCCCAGCGTGATCCTCTCCCCATTAGCTAATTCCCCAGCTGTCACCTCCTCACCGCCGCTCCGCTCACGGGACGCCGCCGCCACGCCGCCCTCGACCATCACAACATAATACACCTGAGCTATGCAGGTTGGCGTTAACATTCAGCCGGTTCTCATTTCCTGGTAGAAATGAGAAGTGAACTTATGTAGTTCCATCAGGGTTTATTAGAATATTAATATGATCCGTGACGCCTTATTGTGCCGTTAATAACAACATTTCAACAGTTGTCAGGTCAGAATTCTCTCAAATGTCTAAAATACTCCATTACTAGAATTCTTGTTGGATTTGTCATCACCATGCAGCTGAATGGGATTTGTCAAAAACATGTCTAACATTAATTTATATTAAATATAAATGTTGATAGAAAATACATTTGTTAAGACAAAATAAAAGGGGAACATAATGCCAGATATCAGTCTGTTGGAAGAGCAGCTGTCAAAGTATATTTAAAAGCCCTATAGCCGTTCTCTAGGTCGACCAATAATAAATAATGTCCCGTTCAGCACCATAAATGGGCCGGTTCTGCCAGGAGGCCTCGGGCTGCAGCGGGTCACGGCCTCTGCTACGCGGTCAATTAACTTATTGATTTCTCATTCCAGCCGCACGCGTCCCATGAAGTCCTCACCGAGCCATCATGATGCATCATGTGATGCAACACGTTAAGGTTCCCAAAAGACAGACAATAAACTAGTAAAGAGTCAATTAAACAAGCATGACAATCATAAAGACAAGCTAATTCCAAAGTTCACTTTCTTACCCATTTGATACAAAAATGTTTAGTAGTCATTTGTTAAAATTAGCTCGATTTTTTTTGAATTGGTTCATTGCGAACTTCTCAGTCACATGAGACGTGGTTCCTAGTCAGAAGCCTCATCACGTGACCAGCATGTGACCACGCGTCGGTCCCTTGAGCAATGAGGAAGTGGAGCAGCTGACTGCGTCCCGTAGTTATCAGTCAGAGAAGGAAAACAAATAAACGATTTAAAATGAAACCGTAAATAAGAAGTGACGCCTTTAATGCGCGGGGGCAGAACGTCAACCACCACGACGTGACACGTCACTTCATTTGCAAACGGACTCCCCAATGTCAAGCTAAATTAAATAATTGTGCGCGAGACGTTTCACGCGTTGCTGTTAAAAGCCTGTGACGTCATGCAGGAAGATGGGATACGAACAGAGCTAGCCGTCTTGTGCTAACGAGCAGCCAGATGGAGGCACGAAATACATCACGACGCCTCAGTGAATGAATGTCACTCCACACGTAAAGCTGTAATAGCTTTACTAGTTCACACTCCGTCATCTGGTCAGTTAGTGTCGGTGACAGTTGTCCGTAAAAACACACCTGACGTGCGATAACTAGTCGAGCTAGCGTCAGAGCTAACGCTAGTTACGTTGATCCGTCATCAGCTAACGTCGCTAACTAGTCGTGACTCGTCTTTCTGCGCGTCGTTGAAGCAGCAAAGCTTCCAGCGATAAATACAATACAATACCAACACTGGCAACACACTGTCAGTTATGAACAACCAGAAGTCTGTCGGTTGTCTCCACACAGACGAGATTAGCATCTTGGCGTAACGTTGGCGAGGCTTTCATCGGTAAGCTCCCCGACACGCGCCGTGCCCAGCGGGGGGCACGACGCACCCGGTGAGCACCGCCTCCACACGACGACCCCCAGGAGGAACAGCTTCGGAAGGAGGAGACGTTGAGATAGTTACCGCTGAACACCATCGCCGCAGAGGCGCCCATCACCGCGAAGAACGGAGCGTATTCGGGGCTTTCGGACGACATTCTTCCTGATAAAATATACTAAATATACAAAATGGGTTGTTGACGTTGAGTCCAAACACGATCTGAGTGAGAGAAAGCTATCGAGGCTACGCGCGTGAGCTTATCAACCGGGCGGAGCAGGAACCGTCTCACTACCAGCGGCGGAGTCACGACTCTGATAAATACCCGGCGCAGCAGCACAAAATGGCGAAGCGGAAAAAGTCACGTGACTTGGCCGTACGGATAAAACCTATGATCGACTCGGAGTGGGGTGCGCAGTAAAACAAAGTACGCTATTACAATACTGTGAACCGCGAGGAGTATATGAAACCAAAAATATGGATTTAAAAACACATACATGACTTATTTGGTGTAAATAGAGTGTTTAATATTTTTTTCTTTAATTGATTAGATTTTTTATTTGAAGGTCACCCCCTTTGAGGCGTCACGTTGGTGCGCTCCTCTGCAGGCTTCCCCTCTGATAGCAACGCATTCACCCTTCAAACGCAATGGGATGGAGTGATGGGGAGAAGAAGAGAGGGTCTGCAGACACGGCTCGGTTCATAGAAATATGTATTTGTGTTATCCACACGTCAAGTAAAGATAATTAAGAAAATACACATTTTATTTTAAATACCTCCCCCTCGCCCAGCATGCACGGTGCCACACTGTGATTGACAGCCACTTCACAGGGTCGCTACAATACATTATACATATGAAGTGCACGCTCTAAAAGTTGATTACAGAGGGCCACTGAAATCCCTAAATTGTATGTTCAAAACATTCCTTTATCTTGCACCAGGTCTCTGCCATGCAGCAGAGGGTGATTTACAGCCAGCTGTGATATGCAGGAGCGTGAGAGTGAGAAAATTTGAGGCTACGTGCTGTGTGTGTTAGGGGCAGGGAACCAAGAATCCCCATACACTCTATTGCCCCCAGCAAGAGCAGCCTCAGAGATGCAGAAAGAGGAGGGGTCGAAGGAGAGGACATCATGGGAGTGATGACGTGGGAGTGTGTGTGAGTCAGAGAGAGCTTGTGCAGTCCCCCTCTTCCTCCATCCCTCCATCCCTCCATCCCTCCATCCTGCTCCCTCTGCATTGCCTTGTCTAGTCAGCACCAGAGAAGGACCCCTCCCCTTGTATCAGTGTGCAGCTCCTGCACTCGTGATGCAATTTCTACACCGGCATCACAGGTTTCCTTCCATTCAGACACTTTACTCGACCAACATCACTCTGACTGCCGTAATGCAACAAATAAATATCACATTGAGCCATGGATGGTGATGATGATGATGATGATGGTGTGTGTGTGTGTGGTGTGTGTGTGTGTGTGTGTGTGTGTGTGTGTGTGTGTGTGTGTGTGTGTGTGTGTGTGTGTGTGTGTGTGTGCGCGTCGGTGCAGCGATGCATTAATAACAAAAAGGTCACAATGAGAGAAGATGCTTATTCTCTAGCCCTGCTGGCTCTAGGTAGACGGGTATCTAGCCTTTCTGTTGAGTTCCCGATGCTCTTGTCTGGGATACTCTGCAGACATGTGCATCTATCTCATGTGACATGCAAAGCGATGGTAGCCCATGTATCTACACATCGTCGTCTCCCGGTTGTATTGGGTGGCTGAAAGCATTGATTATGTGAATGCTCTTGTCCTTGAGTGGCATTGATCAAGGTTGGAAAAGGAGAGTGTGAGAGCACGGTATATATTTTTATGGATATAGTCTTTGAGATGCTGCTTTAAGGAAGGGAAACAAGGAAGTATGTGAGACGTTCTCACAAGGGCATGATTCAGGATACATCCGGGATGCACAGCAAAGCATTTGGCAGTCAGAATGTAGACTTTGCCGTGATTATGGATTTAGATCCTTCATCAACAGACAGTCCAACTCTGAGTTAAAGGCCCAGATCTAAAGGTTACGGAGATACAGTCCAGTTAGGCATTAGGTGACAGCGTGTGAGCAAAACAACCTCTGTCTTTCATTCTCACTGGGATAAAAAACTCAATAATTTCCCAATCTTAAAAAAAAGAAGAAAAAGCCAATATTTTGGAAATATATTATTCCTTTATAATATAATATTCCTGCAATAATGGTAAATATATTCTTCCTGATGTGAAATTAGGCCTGAACAAATAATTGAAATAGTTAACAATAATCTTGACAGATGAGAAGAGTTTACAAGGAATAGTTGCGTCATGTCATCAGAGACCTCCCTCCCAGCCAATCACCAGATTTTAAATATTCCGTCTGAGACCAACAGATACCCGTCAGGACCTCCTTGGCCCCGTCTGCAGCCCCTTGTTATCCGACTGGGCTGCACGGGGAAGGAGTTCCATCTCAGTGTAGTGGTAGAGACGTAAGCCTCTTACTCCTTGAGGCTGGAAAGCATGGTTTTCAGGAGATGCGCCAGACCCACACCCAAAGGAGCAGCTAAATATAGACGTGCATGTGCGATTAGCAGAGTGTGAATCCTGAATGAGCGGCACAGCCGCGGCTGCAGAGTCAACAGCACTTACTGGGAGAAGGAACTACAACCACACTCGGCCATCTCAGATACTACACGCCACAAACTGAACATCAACCCGGCCGTGCATTTTAAAAAACACGTTCTTGAAAGATGTCAGCTACGTTTAGCATAATGGAACAATTGATAGAAATTTGACAATAAATTCCATTAAATAAATGATCCAGTGGAGCAGACTGGAGGGAGACGTGTACGTATATATCTGACTCATCTGTTCATATTTCCAGTCATGCTGCTCGCTGTCAGCTTCCACAAAGTACAGACAAACACAAATAGAAGTGTGCGTGAGTGATTCAGGAGTCACAGTTGGTGTTAAGACCCTTTAAGCTTTAACTCAGAACTAGTGTTTAGTTAGTAAAGTGTCTACTATATGCACGCTTTTCTTTGAAGGAGACCCAAAGTTTGCATTAGATTTCATCTTTAATACACAGAATCAATTCAATGAACACAATAACATGACATGGGTTTTCACAATACTATTTCAACGGAATGTATTTTTTAATTGAATGACTTCCCCGTACGTTTGTATGAGCTGTAACTACTGGGAGAGGAGCGTGTAACGGGGCGAGTGGACTCTAGAGGCATGTGGCACTCGTCTGTGAGCGCCTGGAGGAGTCTCCCCGAGGACAGAGAGAAGCACCAACAGCGGCCCCGTCTCCTCTACGGTCAGCACATTGCTGTATTTACACACGCAAACATACATTTGAATTCACTCAACGTCTCACAAGTTTGAACGTCCAGACACGAGCGGGGCGAATAAGTCCAACGACACGCCGCCCACCCGGCACGGTTCAGGACGTCAGGACGTCAGGCTACAGGAGGACGGGTCAGAGAGGGACGAGCAAACTGGGTTTCTCTTCATTGTAAACCAAAAACATGTTTTCAGAGTTTGTACTTTGTACTTACATGAAGATTCATAAACTTTTTTTTTTTTTTTAAAGAGAAGAAATTCAAAAGAAAGCGTTAACATATTGTGCAAAATGGCAACACTCAAATTCACCGCTGACAACCAGACATTTACCACATTAATTCATAAGCAGATCTCCCACATGTGTATGGGGGGGGGGTTAGGACGTCACAGAATTTAGCGGACCTGGAACTTCACTGCGTTCCTGAGTTTCAACATGAAAAAACATCTCACAAAATCTACTTTTGACTTCACACATTTCATCTTGGACCTCGTGGCCCGGTTCATATTTTTTTTTACGGCTTTATAGTAAATTTGGCAGAAGGACTAAATGTACCTTCAGATGTTTCAGCGTGAACACAGGGGACGTGAACCCCACTGAGGAGAACCTCCTGTCGGCTCGTCTACAGTGGATATGGACTTTCTTCATATTACTGGATACAATAAAATAATTCGCAAATAATACAAATGTGTAACTACAAAAATAAAACAGAAAAACAAAATATCACATTGTTGTATTTGGATTACCTGCGTTAATAAATAAAGTGTTTACCATGTATGAATTCTTAGGACGGACGTTGTTCTGTTAGCAAAACTGTTTTCCTCCTCTAACACTTGATATAGAGACGCTTTTATACGACTGTTAGTGTGTGTGAGCTTATGCCTGTATGATCCACATGGATGTGTGTGCATGTGTGTGCATGTGTGCAGTATTAGGAGGCCATGGCGTCCTGGAAGCCCCACACCTCCAGCAGGCCGACCTGGAAGCTCTCGGCACACAGCGGGGGGTTGTCGAAGGTGGCGCAGCGGCCAGCGCGCCCGTGGTTGAGCTCGGAGTCGATGTACAGAGCGTTGCCGTCGCCTCCTCCTGGTCAGACACGAGAGCAGACGGCGTGCGTCAGTCACGAGATACGGAAGAACGTATTTCTGCAAATGCGTTTTACTTTTACAGCACGTTGTAAAATCAGATCAGAGTCTTTCGAATGGGACAAAAGGTAAACAATCACATCCCGTGTTGAATGTGCTCCCATTGGTTGAGAAAGAAAGATGGCACATTAAAAAAATGCGACTAGAAAGGCCAAATACGATAACTAGAACGGGCACTCGGTGGAGCGCATAACTTCACATATCACAAGATTGGGCATTGACTTATGAACATTAAAATTGACTGTGCTATGGTAAAAAGAAGATTTTGACCTTTTTATGACCCAATCAATACCAAAACCTAATCAAATGGTCCCCGGATAATAACCAATAGTCCCACTAAATGTCATGCGATTCGGTTTAATACTTTTTGACTTATGCGAATAACACGCACGCACACATATACGCGGCGATCAAAACATTACTGTCCTCATTTTCAAAGCGACGGTAAAGATCCACCCGAGTTTCGAATGGGACAAAACTAAAGGTAAACAATCACATCCCGTGTTGAATGTGCTCCCATTGGTTGAGAAAAAGAAAGAAAGAAAGGCCAAATACACGCCAATAACATATGATAAAGCTCCACCCACCCACTATGATGGAGTCCACGCTGCCAGCCATGAACATGGAGGTGTTCTTGGAGTTGAGGTTGAAGTGGCGTGCGGAGAGGAAGGGCGACAGCTCCCCCACGGGCTTCTCCGGCTGCTGCAGGCCGTTGTTGTCGGAGTCGTGCGAGGCCGCGTCCTCCGGGCCCTGCAGCTTGTTGGCGGAGGCCAGCTCCGGGTGGCGGATCACCACCCACTCGTAGCGCTCCATCTCCGGCTTCAGCTAAAACGGGACGCAGCCGTTCACCACCAGTTACACACAGAGCGTCACTCAGGGAGTGGAGTAGTACTGAACATGTATTAATAGACAATATATCACGTTCTCAAAGACAGGGTTCTTACACATGTTGACCAATGGATTTCCAGGACTTTAAAACAAATGTCCATGACCAAACTGAATTCTCGATGTATACATGAACATTTTTGAAAATGTAGTATTCAAAGAATGAGAATTACAAAACACAATACACCTTAAATTAAACTAATTACATTATCCCGACCGCTTCCTGCGCTACTGTTGCTATGGCCAGCGAACTTTCCAGTTAAGGTGCGTTCACTTGCAACAGGAAAAAATAATTGTGCCGATAGCATGAGAGCGTATGCTGGATTACATTTTGAGAGTCTTCCTTTCAAAAACATATGAATTATTTTAAACTCGCCGTAAATGAACATGTGAATATAACAAATTTCCATGACTTTTCCAAAACTTTTATGATTTAAGTTTTTTCCATGACTTTTCCAGGCCTGGAAAATACAATTTTAAAATTCCATGACTTTTCCAGGTTTTCCATGACCGTACGAACCCTGCAAAGACTACTCGTTTAAATAAATGAATATGACATCTGATTGACACCGCTCCCCGTCTTCTCCTGGTGTCAGGTGACGGCCAGCTCAGGTACGACTGGGTCACGTTACGGGAGGTTCCGATCTGGGTGTAGGTATTTGTGTGTAAGATGACGTGTTTTCTTCTCAGACGGCCCTCAGCGGTGCGTCAACACGGATACCCGGTCAATAATTCACGCAGAAGGCATGGAGAGCCCGTCTGCTCTGCGGCGTCTCGCCCAGGCCTTCAGAGTCGAAGCTCAAAGCTTCAAGAGCGTGACGAGTGACGATGGCAAGGCCAGTTTGGTGAATTGTGCCCTACGAGGCAGTCATTGAAATCTAGAACATGTGAAAACACAGTGGACGGCGCCCTCTGGTGGCGAAATGCTCATAATGAAAACGGTCTCCCTGCATTGATCCCTAGAAAACCTTGAAAGTTAATTAAAAGGCAGACAGTGAGTCTATAGAGCGAACATGAACTCACCCGGAACACAAAGCACTCCCCTGTGCCGAAGAAGCTCAATTTGTTGCCTCCTCTCTTGCGCTCCTCCCAATCCGTGGACAGAAAGGCTCCACATACCTGAGGCCAACAAACACACAACATGCATCAGTGGGCTTTTCTTTTCGCTGCTCCTCAAACGGCATCCTTCACAACGTGGTCTCATACGAGTGGAAGATTGCCGAGATCCGTTTGGAGCCCCGTAAAGCATCACAGGACACCGTGTGACCTCCGACCTCCGACACATTCAGAGTTTAGGACAAGAATAAAGCCTGAGTCTAAATACCCGACACATACACCACCGGTCAAAGGTTTGGGGTCATCCAGACAATTTTGTGTTTTCTATGAAAACTTTTATTTATCAAATTAGTTGTAAATTAATATAAAATATAGTCAAGACATTGACAGGGTTAGAAATAATGATTTTCATTGTAAATATGAATGTTGTTCTTCTTGTGGCTCAAAGGAAGGCCAGTTTTAGAGCTTCTCTCACCAGCATAACTGGTTTCAGCTGCGCTCACATAAAAAGGGTTTTCAAGGGGGTTGTACCCCTCTGCTCGTCTTCTAAGGCGATAACACAATGTACCACTAGAACATGGAGATGGGCCTCTACACACCTCTAGAGACTTCATTAAACACCAGAGAATAGTCACTACACATTAACTATGTAGAGAGTATTTATGATTAATTTAATGTTATCTTCATTGACATAAAACGGTACTTAATTTGAAAAAAGGACATATCTAAGTATTCTTCTTCTTTTTTTAAGTGACCTCAAACTTTTGAACGGGAGTGTATTTGCATTACACCAGGATGTCTTCATATTTTAGTGTGTTTTAGTCTCATACATTTATATCTACTTTATATCTATATATCTACTTGATGTTTACAGGTTACATCACAACATGCGTCCTTGAGTCCCTCCAACATGGGGACTCATGAGTTTGCCGTCTGTCGCTTACGTCGCCATCTGTGGTCCGGATGAGCAGCAGAGTGGGCTCGTAGCCCTCACAGTGAGAGTAGAATCTGGTGGGAAACGCAATAGAAGAATTCATTGCAACTAACTTTATAAAACAGGTAGATGTACTAGAGGCACACTTGCATGTAGGGCCATAGTTTAAATAGAGAACACTAATCCTCTGTTCCACAAAATGTATAGACAAGACTCTGGAGAAGTACAAATGTATCATCAATTAATGAAGCATCATAAGTAACGGTTAATGGGGTTTGTTATTTTGTTTTATGTAAATATGTATGTGTGTGGATTTATGTGTGTGTATGTGTATAAGGGTGTG
This sequence comes from Liparis tanakae, assembly GCA_036178185.1. Lineage (NCBI taxonomy): Eukaryota > Metazoa > Chordata > Actinopteri > Perciformes > Liparidae > Liparis > Liparis tanakae. Next base: position 18,370,997 of record CM070105.1, on the reverse strand, counting down.
TGAATGTGTATGTATATGTTTATATATATATATATATATATATATATATATATATGTGCATGTGTATATTTATATATGTACAGTATATGATTCTCTGAATGAAGTTTCCTTGTGAAATCATAGGTTAGGGCTCTTATAAGCTTGATAGCTTCAGCCTCGACCCTTTCGGTTAGCCATTTCTTTTTTCCTCTTTTGTTGTAAAAATCGTGATTTTTGTATATTACCGACATAAACTAAACTAAACTAAGACAATAGCGGGGCTGCCGGTCGGTGTTCCTGCGGCGCTGGACGAGGTACCTGCTCAGGCTGCAGCCGTGGGTGGAGGTGGTGAAGACGAGTTGCGGCTGGCAGAGGGCGAAGCGCTCAGGGATCCACGACCAGATATCACGCATCTCCTTGGCACTGACGATCTCAGAGGAGAACGTGTCGGGGTTCAGCGCCAGCTGCACGTTCCGCCTGGAGAGAGAGCCAAGAGTGTGAGGCGGAAGGGTCATGTGGAAGAAACACAAGATGGATCTGGAGAACAGCAGAGAAGGAAACCCACCGGAAACTGAGGAACGACCCAGGCGGTAAACACAGGAGTGACGAGCAGATGGAACAGAAGATGGAGGACGGAAGACACGGAAGACACGGAAGACACCGGATGAAAAAACAGGACAACATCATGAGTCAAGGACGCAACACAAAACACCACCGAGAGCAGGTAGGATAGAGCGGAGAAAGGAACAGGACATGTTGGTCAAGAGTTTAAAATGACACCAGAAGAGCAGAGATACACGACCAAAGGAAATAAAGAATAATATACACTACCGCTCAAAAGTTTGGGGTCACTTAGAAAAAAGGGGAAAAATCTATTTTTTTCCCCAATGAAAACAACATTAAATTAATCAGAAATACTCTCTCTACATAGTTAATGTGTAAATGACTATTCTCTGTGTTTAGTGAAGTCTCTACAGAGATGTGTAGAGGCCCATCTCCATGTTCTAGTGGTACATTGTGTTATTGCCTTAGAAGACGAGCAGAGGGGTAGAAAACCCTTGAAGACCTTTAAAAAAAAAAAAAAAAGTATAACTTTTTTTTGTGCATTTTCCACAATCAGATTATTCCTTGACATTGAAACCCTTTTTATGTGAGCGCAGCTGAAAACAGTTATGCTGGTGAGAGAAGCTCTAAAACTGGCCTTCCTTTGAGCCACAAGAAGAACAACATTAATATTTACAATGAAAATCATTATTTATAACCTCGTCAATGTCTTGACTATATTTTGTATTAATCTTGTATTCATTTAATAAATAAAAGTGTGAGTTTTCATGGAAAACACAACATGTTCTCGGTGACCCCAAACTTTTGAACGTTAGTGTAGGTACTATAATAAAGCTGCGTACTAACGACCAGAAACACGACAGACCCCAGTGAGCTCTCCGTGTGGTGGAGTCCACGTCTCACCAGGTGTGCCAAGGTAAGCCTACTTTCTACCTCACACTTCACCACGTAAAACATCAGATGATCGTCTCTACCGCTTCTGCTTGACCGCGACGCCTTTCTGCTGCAGCGACTTCTCGTTGGTGACCTGCAGCAGGGTGATCTCCTTGCGGCTGAACATGCGGATGGAGAAGGCTTTCTCCAGCAGCTTCTCCGGCGTGACGGTGGAGCCGATGCCTTTGACGAAGGCCTGGATGTCGTCCTTAACTTTGCCCGAGTCCTGCTGCGGGGCGGCCGGGCCTCCCTCGGCTTTATGCTTGCGGTAGAACTTGAGCAGGGCCAAAGCCACCCGGAAGAGGACTTTGTAGCCCTCCACCAGGTAGATGTCCAGGACCCGCACCGCGTGGCCGAAGGGCAGGTCGCCCAGCACCCAGCGCTGCCAGTCGGAGTACACCTCCAGCACGTCCCGGGCGGTGGCCACGATCATCCTGTGGGCCGCCGTGCAGTACTTGTTGGCCAGGTCCCCGAAGGTCATGCAGCCGGACTCGTGGGCCAGGAACGTCTGGTCCAGCAGGCGCTTGCCGGGCTCGTTGCAGGCCAGCATGCGGCTGATGAGCTCGAAACACTGAGCCTCGTCCAGGCTGAAGTGCAGCAGCAGCGCCGTGACGGCCGGCAGCGCCGGGCAGTGGGAGATGTCCGGGAACTGCCCGGCCACGCAGCCGATGACCTGGTGGGCCGACGCCACGGCCTCCGGCTTCAGGCAGTACTGCGGCACGGCGTTCCCATCCACAAACTCTGGGAGTGGGAAGTGGGAGGAGGGCTTCCTGGAGGCCGCATCGCCCATAATGTCGCGGTACACTTCTGCGTCCGGGGTGACCGTACGGCAGGGAATGGCCCCGATGAGCTGCTGGTAGACCTGCGCTCGCAGCTTGTGGCTCTTGGCCCAGTAGCCCTGCCGGGCCATCGTTTTGAACTCCTTCAGGTCCTTACAGTCCACCTTGGTGGGCCCGCTGCTCTTGGCCAGATCGCCCATCTGGCTCCAGTCCACAAAGCTGCCGTAGTCTTCTTCAGCCATGCTGGAAACCGGCTGGTCCGCCTGAGTGGGAAGAGAGGAGCGACGCTCCGGGTGATGCCAACTTCTGGTCCTCCGCTCAGCAGCCGTTCCCCCCTAAATGTTCATGATGCTTCCTGGAAGACACAAACGAGAACATTGGAGATTCAACAAATACAATCTGTTGGTGTATTATGCATATCTGTTGCCATAAGAGAGGATTGGCTGCACGTTAGAGGGGAGGTATTGCAAAAGGACCACAGTAAATCCGTACTGTGGAACAAAAATGAGCACATCTCACGAATCAGATCTCTGCTCTAAGATCTTCAAATGGAAAAGAGCACGTACTCATTGTACCGTGCATCATGCATTTCATTTGAAAGCCCTTAGTTGATGGAGTGTAGCTCTATCTTATTTATACTTTATACCATATGACAACTCCAGATGTCTTTTGATGCACACATTTGTCATGGATAGATTAGAGTTTGATATTTAAGCAAAAGAAACTGGGATTTCTGGAAGTGAGAGAAATAAAAACTTTGTTTATGCTGTAAAAGTTGACAAATTTCCCCTTGGGGATTAATAAAGTATATCTATCTATCTATCTATCTATCTATCTATATCTAAAAGTTGATTGGAAATATATCAAGAAATAAACATATCATTTCCGGTTATCCACAATATACACAGAGATACACGTCCATTATGAGTAATATACAGTGTGCTGATAATTACTGTGACGCTTCATTGAATTATGTCCCACTTGTTGTTCAACAAGTCACAAGGAGATGCATGTCCAAAGATCAATTGCAATATACAAAAAATGGCTCATAAAATCATCAAGTCACATGGAGGTGCACACCAACACAACACTGCATGCAAAACTAGAAGCATTAACGGATACGACGAGATTAACTGCCCTTCTATTGACATCTTACCGAAGCACATATGTAATTTGTCATAGATAATCTGAAATCCAGACCGGAAAAATAAACTGAATGAGCTAAAAGGCCCGTTTGATATTTCAGTGAATTGAATATGTTCTCAGAATCAGGCAATAATAATATGTATTCTCAACTCGTCATGTATAACAGAGGATAACATTCAGGCAATTCCAAGATGTCAAACCCAACACTTATTACACGTCCTTCAGCAGACGCTTTTATCCAAAGAGACTTACAATAAGTGAATCAACCAAGAGGACAAACTCAGAACAAGAATACAGGAAGTTACATTTCTTCAAGAGAGTCAAACTACAAAAGTACCATAAGTAAGTAAGTAAGAGCTATTTAAGAGCCACTGAAGTGATAATCTGTGTTTAGGCTCTATTAGCTTCAACAGGCCAGACTATACACTTTAGTGACGATAATTTAAGCTATTGACAAATTCACTTTTCACACTGTACAGGAAGGCTTGGCTTCAACAACCAGGGTCCAGGGTGTGTTGGAGCTCTGGTCCTGCAGAGTGGGGTAGTACCCCGCCAATATGCCTGTATGAAAATGCATGCAGTATAGGTACCCGTCTTCATCCTGGAAACACGTTAGCTTACATAATGCATAACTTATATAATGCATATAGGTCTATATCACAGGCTGCACAATCAGGGAGTTGGAATATACGACCTGTCCGTGTTGCGTTCAGGGGGCTCCAGTTACCTCACGTCAACGTGTTAATGCATTTCACCCAAATCCTTTCCACACAAAATCAGGAGGTAGAATAGTCGTGTTCATACGTCTGATGCAATAAGTTACCTGTTCAAACACGACGTTTATATTGCTATTGTTTATATTACAAAGTGGAGAAGCTGGCGCGTGCACATGCACGTGTACCTCTGCAGAACCGGACCGACCGGGCCGGGCTCGTCGCTGCGGGCGGATCACGGGCTGAATGTTACCTGTGGAGGCTCAGCAGGGGCGGATCCTACAGACACGCGCACCGCGTGACAGGAGGATGAGGTTCGCGCGGACACAGGTGTGTCATCACGCGGCACCGACAGCTGCTCGTGCGCGTGGCCGTTAGCCGGCGGAGGCGCCAGCAGCGCGTGCACGCGGGTCGTAGTAACGTTAACCGCCCCGTGCACCCGTTTCCATTCAAACGTGCCGAGCTAGCATTAAGCTAGCATTAAGCTAGCATTAAGCTAGCATTAAGCTAGCATTAAGCTAGCATTAAGCTAGCCGCAAGCTGCTCCTGTCGTAGCGCGCGAGGAGCTAACGAGCCCGTGAACATGCACGAGCCGCGCGCGGCCGGCACGACAAGACACGACAGCCGACGCACGTTTTACCCAAACTACCGACGCGACGCGGTGCTAACGTTAGCTAGCGTGAACCTTACCGCTCACCGTGTAGGTCCGCGCGCTGCCTTGAGGTCTGACGTCATGCAGCTTGAGCGTGTGGGAGCGCGCGCGTGGAAACACTCAAAACCCACGGCGACAGGAACACGGATGACGTCACCCGCACACGGCTGCAGACCGGCAAGAAAACGAGAACACGACGGAGAGCGGAGCGCGAGCTCACCTGCGCGAGACGTCTCGAGACGCGGAGCTCCATCCAAGATAAGTTGCCTCGAGCATGCGCAGTGCGCCTCGACCTCGCTGCGCGTCTGTGAGCGCGCGGCTGCAGCGAGGCGCTCAGGTGGGCTGATGAGGACACCTGAGGACACCTGAGGACACCTGAGGACACCTGAGGACACCTGAGGACACCTGAGGACACATGAGGACACCTGAGGACACATGAGGACACCTGAGGACACCTGAGGACACATGAGGACACCTGAGGACACCTGAGGACACCTGAGGACACATGAGGACACATGAGGACACATGAGGACACATGAGGACCCCCTGAGGACACCTGAGGACACCTGAGGACACCTGAGGACACATGAGGACACATGAGGACACCTGAGGACACATGGGACACCTGAGGACACATGAGGACACATGAGGACACATGAGGACACCTGAGGGACACATGGGACCCCTGAGGACACCTGAGGACACCTGAGGACACATGACATGGGACACCTGAGGACACCTGGAGGACACCTGAGGACACATGAGGACACCTGAGGACACATGAGGACACCTGAGGGACACCTGAGGACACCTGAGGACACATGAGGGACATGAGGACACCTGAGGGACACATGAGGGACACCTGAGGACACCATGAGGGACACATGAGGACACCTGAGGACACCTGAGGGACACCTGAGGGACACCTGAGGACACCTGAGGACACCTGGAGGACACATGAGGGACACATGAGGACACCTGAGGACACCTGAGGGACACATGGAGGACACTGAGGACACTGAGGACACCTGAGGACACATGAGGACACATGAGGACACCTGAGGACACCTGAGGACACATGAGGACACATGAGGACACCTGAGGACACATGAGGACACATGAGGACACATGAGGACACCTGAGGACACATGAGGACACATGAGGACACCTGAGGACACCTGAGGACACATGAGGACACCTGAGGACACCTGAGGACACATGAGGACACATGAGGACACCTGAGGACACCTGAGGACACATGAGGACACATGAGGACACCTGAGGACACATGAGGACACCTGAGGACACCTGAGGACACATGAGGACCCCCTGAGGACACCTGAGGACACCTGAGGACACCTGAGGACACATGAGGACACATGAGGACACATGAGGACACATGAGGACACCTGAGGACACCTGAGGACACATGAGGACCCCCTGAGGACACCTGAGGACACATGAGGACACATGAGGACACCTGAGGACACATGAGGACACCTGAGGACACATGAGGACACCTGAGGACACATGAGGACCCCCTGAGGACACCTGAGGACACATGAGGACACATGAGGACACCTGAGGACACCTGAGGACACATGAGGACACCTGAGGACACCTGAGGACACCTGAGGACACCTGAGGACACATGAGGACACCTGAGGACACATGAGGACCCCCTGGGGACACCTGCGGCGACCTGAGGACACATGGGGACACATGAGGACACCTGAGGACACCTGAGGACACATGAGGACACCTGAGGACACATGAGGACACCCTGAGGACACATGAGGACACATGAGGACACATGAGGACACATGAGGACACATGAGGACACCTGAGGACACCTGAGGACACCTGAGGACACCTGAGGACACATGAGGACACCTGAGGACACCTGAGGACACCTGAGGACACATGAGGACACCTGAGGACACCTGAGGACACCTGAGGACACCTGAGGACACATGAGGACACCTGAGGACACCTGAGGACACCTGAGGACACCTGAGGACACCTGAGGACACCTGAGGACACCTGAGGACACCTGAGGACACATGAGGACACATGAGGACACATGAGGACCCCCTGAGGACACCTGAGGACACCTGAGGACACCTGAGGACACCTGAGGACACCTGAGGACACATGAGGACACATGAGGACACATGAGGACACATGAGGACACCTGAGGACACATGAGGACACATGAGGACACCTGAGGACACATGAGGACACATGAGGACACATGAGGACACATGAGGACACCTGAGGACACATGAGGACACATGAGGACACCTGAGGACACATGAGGACACCTGAGGACACATGAGGACCCCCTGAGGACACCTGAGGACACATGAGGACCCCCTGAGGACACCTGAGGACACCTGAGGACACATGAGGACACATGAGGACACCTGAGGACACCTGAGGACACCTGAGGACACATGAGGACCCCTGAGGACACATGAGGACCCCCTGAGGACACATGAGGACCCCCTGGGACACCTGGGACACATGAGGACCCCTGAGGACACTGAGGACAACAGTCTGACAACTTAGAGTGAATCAAAACAACCAGAGGACAGCAGATACCTTCATGCTGGAGTTTACTACTATAAATAAAGAGTGAGAATGAATAAAAACAACCAGAGGACAGCAGATACCTTCATACTAGAGTGTAATACTTTAACTAAAGAGTGACAAATTCAGTTTTAAACAACCAGAGGACAGCAGATACCTTCATACTGGAGTGTAATACTTTAACTAAAGAGTGAGAATTCATTTTTTTTAAACTAGAGGACAACAGATACCTTCATACTGGGGTGTAATACTGTAACTACAGTATGATACTGTGCACCAAACGCCTACTCTTTACTTCTCGGGGTCAACAGACACGTCCATTCCCATGACAACGTTGCGTGGCAGATCTCAATTTGTGTTTCTTGTTGACTTGCAGGCATCAGATAAGTGATGGCACTGGGACAGAGCGGATGGACCTCAGCAAGGGCAACAAACCCCGCCTTTGTACTGCAGCATGAGAACACAACCACTCACACATGACAGTTATTACTGAGCATTAGCGTGTGCAGCCATCGGTGCCTCCAGAACCATCTGGGGTCAGATGTTGTCGGCCCAGTCTTGTGCCTCTTCAACACAGCTGGGTTTATCGTCCTCTTTTACTTCTTGGTTTTGCAATGCAACAGAAAGAATGTGCCGTATGTGCTGATTGATAGACATACGTCATATTGTAGTCTCAGAGAGAGATTTAGAAGTGTCGGCCTGGAGGCTGAAGTTACTTTACCACTCAGAATACACACATAGACATCTTTATATAGTTGAGTCTCGTCTTGGACCTCTGATTACTTTAAACTGCGCGTCTTCATCGATTTTGCACCAATGTGCGTTAGAAAGAAGAGAGCAGCAGCCATGTCACATGATCACGATAATCTGTGTGTGTGTGTGTGTGTGTGTGTGAGAGAGAGAGAGAGAGAGATTATGGAGGTTAATAGATAAGAGACGAGCTTATGGAGGTTTATGCTCTCACACACTGCATGACATCCCTTCAGTAACGCCTCCCCTTCCTCCTCTTAACGCTGCTGTGCAGATCTACAGTGGCATGTATGTTTATACCCACATCTACTTACATATTATATAACACACACAACAACACAACCAGGATCTGAAGCAATACTCTCATATCAGATCAATAAGGTTAAGATTAAGAATCAGACCAGATGAAGTGTGTCCTGTAAACATGCACTATAAGAACACGATGTTACTAACTTATTTAAGATGATAAACATCAAGTTTGATATATATTCCTCAAACATAAAGGTTAATGTGTGCAGGCAGAGTGAGGGGCTACTGTTGTCCTTGAACAAGGCACAAACTGCACAGCTATAAGGTGTTTCCACAACAACCGGATATATAATAATTAACATAATATAAGTCATTTAAATTAGTAAAACAATTAATTATGTACCTTGACAGCTTTTCAAATGTGAGGAATTGCTAACTTTTCTTTGCTCTTATCAGTTTTATTGATTGAGTATCTTTCTGTCTTTAAAAAAAAAACTGTTTGTCACAGAAATGATTAAAAACAAGCAACAAATGAGCTGTGATGGGACTGGCATGTCAGAGTAATACTAGTACATGTAATAATCCTTGTACAGTCCAGTCTTAGCCAGGAGACTTCCTGCTGCTTCCCCTCAGCAGGTTAAACCTCGACGAGCCAATCAGAGTTCACCGTGTCGCTGCTCGCCGTGAGACAGGTCGAGGTGTGGCCCCTGGCCCTTCAGTCGACTGCTGACTGCTCATGGCCTGGAGATGATGCACTCCCTGTTCGGATCATGGCTGCATGTTAACCGGTCCAATGACACAGTGCCGGTCTATCTTTACCCCACTGGGATGCTGTTCATTAGTTAAGTGGTGGAGAGGCCCTCGGCATGCGGTCGGGCCTGTGATCTGCATCCTGATGTCAGACTGAAACATCACAATAACATTTGTTTTAATTTATTTTTTTAAAATTTGAGTTCCCAGCTGGATTTTTTTTCAGTGGAAAAACATTTTTGTTTTTTGCTGTAGTTCCTTTTCTCATTTAACTTCCGGTACAGATTTTCTGCAAGAACACATCGGCCCTCTGGCGCCCTCTTCTGGTCACCCGGGGGACTGCACACTGTGGTCAATCTGTGTGGCATTTCCACTTGTCATCAAAAGCGGAGCGTGATTTAATACACCAGCTTTGAGACGTAAATAAAAGCAGTGGAAGGTTAATAAAACACACTCGTCTTTCAAAAAGGAGAGACCCTTTGACCACTTATGGTTTCTATTCCACACGTCGCCTTTCTACCGCTGACAATCACATTTAAACCTCCAAAGAAATAACTTGCTGTCGGATTTAAGTATTTGACAACTGTCTTGTAACACAGTAAGTCAGAATTACATCTCAACATAACTTGAATGGTTATCTATAAAGTTTCCACTGGGTAGTTTCTCGGGTCTTTTCTTATGCTCACTGTTGTTCTTACTGTCTTTTGTCTGTATTGTGTATTTGATGCCAGAGGTTTGCAGCCTCTGAGTGATTTAAATGAGCTCCTAGCTTGAGTATCAGTTCACGAGCGCGGCTTACGTCTCGCCAGCCACTGAAAGAAACTGTGTCACCCAATAGCGTGGCCTCCATTGTGTCCGTGAAAGGCCTGAGTAGCACTCTGGCTATTGTCTTCTGCAAAGGGGAGTCAGGTTACCGTGGCAACCGCAGGATGCTTACCCATAGGCCCCGAGCCAGAGAAAAGGCACGGCCAGAAAAAGGAGGGAAAGAATAGCGAAAAGAGACAAAAAAGGAGGCAAGATAAATCCCAGCCCCAACTTTATTTCTTTTTTTTCTTTTAGCTCGTATGCATTGAAAGCGGCCCGCTGGCCTCCAGTGGGTTATGACGGGGACCAAGGAGGTGAGGATGTGTGTTTGTGTGTTTGTGTGTTTGTGTGTGTGGTTGTGCGTGTGCTGGTTTGCGTTGTAAGCTGAGCTGTTGTCTCTGTATCCGTCTCACACACACAGCAGCAGCTTGGACTGGCTTTGGTTCAGTGTTTCTGTCAGTTAATGAACACACACACACACACACACACACACACACACTGGTAATATCATTACTATAAATGTATTTATGCCTTTAGACTGAATCAATCAAAGGGAAAGTTTGACCATTCATTTGTAATATAAAGAAACTACAATATACCTTTACCTTAAATCCAAATGAGGGGTTAACAATTAAATTGTGTAACAATTGATCAATTAGGATTTTCTCCTCCGAGGCGTAACTCTCCATTCATGAAGCATGTTGAACTTACTGGGATTTTCAATGTCTTGTGTTGACAGTGAGATCCGGATCCTGTAAGCAGAGGCCATGCATGTTGCACTGCGGCCGCGCAGGTAAGGTCAGCAGGCTGAGATCTGAGGCTATGCAGGAACAATATAAAGACACTAAAGCACCACGCCTGCCCCTGAACGCCTCGCGAGGAGCACTGGCCTCTTGCTGTGCTTACTTTAGAAGGCTGACCGCAAACCCAGTGCACGTTAAGCCCGGTGACTAAGCTCAGCCCGATGAGTCACTGGTGACGGTTGTAATCTTCCTTTTACAAGGAGCTGGACGTCACCTGCAGTAGATATCCATATCACAACGTATCTGCTTCATCATGGTCTCCTGCAACTTTACAGCGCTGATACTTTTCCATTCGGTATCTAAGTGATGAGGGGCTGACAGCTTTGATGGAACAGCAGTATGAACGATTGACATGGAAATGATGCGTTGGCTCGTGGATCTGAAGCCTTACGCCCAGCATGGGGCGAGCGCTTCACCTGTGAGGCTCGGTGGCCTCACCGGTCCGAGGAGTGACGCCCATGAGCAGCGAGCAGCTACATGCTACCATGGCTCGGCTCGCTTCATCAGTTTTTTATTAGTCATGGAACGATGTAGTTCTCCACATTATCGTCAACATATTTGGCGAAAAGGAAAAGTCCGGCTGTACGTTGTTCTTGCATCAGAAGTTAAAAAGAGATTTAACTGGTGGGTAACTCACGGCGTATTAAAGGCCTTTTACTTACTTATCTGGAGTTGTTAATGCAGAACATGACTCATAAGCCTTGGCATTTACACAGATTGTAGTTCAATGCATTAATGTAAACATAGAGAATATGATTTAATTAAAAAATATACTGAGTCAGCTGTAGCTTTAGTCAGTTAAACGTAAAGGATACCTTTTTTAAACGGTTGGCTTCAAGATAAACGCTTAAAACTTTCAGTTTCTGCCACGAGGAGCTGGAAGTAGGAATGCTAACCGGACTAAATATTGACAATTCAATAACAACATATGGTAATAGAGTCCACTGATACCTCTGTTGCCGTGGCTCATGAGTTCATCACAGAACAAAAGGATGCTCACCATGCAGTCGGGTCTGCTGCGTCGTTTCAAGCGGTCCCCTGTGTGTGCTGCCCCCTAGCGGCTGCCTGGTGCTCTGCCTGTGCCTGTCCGTGCTCACCCTGCTGCTGCAGAGCCTCTGGGTGCCCCTGGAGATGAGCAGGGGGGGAGCTGCTGGGAGGTCCCCCGAGGAGCAAGGTACGCCTGGACGGGGTTCACACTGCATTAATCCATAAACACCAGAGAAACACATCACACACTCTCAGCCGACGTCTTCACTGAGCACCGACTGGGGACCGAGGGCTGCAGCCTGCAGACAATACCTGCAGGCTGCAGCCCTAGTTGATAACGCCTCATGTGAATGTCTTTCCAATGTTAGATTTGGGCACAAGTTGTGTTCCTGCTTTACAAGAAAGCAGCAATGTGAACAATCTCCTGCAGAGCATTTCCCCCTAAAATCAGCATTCCTTCTTTTGTATCCAATAAATAAATTAGCATACTGTGGCGCGGTGCGTCTCCCAGAGCAGAGAGCACTCAGAGCTCCACTAGTAGTCAGCAGGCAATGGTCCACGTGAGGCTTTATTTAATGTTCAACAGTGTTTACATCATTTGAATAGTTTCTGATGTTTTATTTCTCCATGCGATCACTTTAGATGGAAACAGAACAGTTTGATGTAAATACTGATCCATGCTATATTTGTTTGTTTTTGGAAGTTTCTTAATTTAAGGGAACTTCATTCAGTCTGAATCATATGGAACTGGCTGGTTAGAGGTTCAGCCATCGGAACATCTCAGCATCAATAAGCAGCTGGACAGACAAGGAAAACACTCTGGGACAGACTTTAAAAGAATCTTTTGGAAAAATGTAATCACAACAAGACTTTTAAATATAAATACACAGCGCTCCTCACAGCAGGAGGTGTTTCTGTTCCCGCTCCTTCTGAGTGGAGTCTGCACGTTCTCCCAGCAGCCGGGTTCCCTCTGGGTTCCTTCTGGGTTCCCTCTGGGTTCCTCCAGGCCAACCACATGCAGCTCAGCTTAGTTTGAATCCTAATCCCCGTATAGGTGTGAATGTGAATGTTGTCTGTCTCTATATGTTCTATATGATAAACGGGGGCTATCCCGCCTGATTATGCAATACTACTACACATAATATGCATGTAAAGTAAAGGTCACACACGCATAAACCCGTTAGCTGTACAGTTATACGAGTTAAATGAGTTGGTCGTGTATCTCACACCGTGCTGTTACAGGATCCCCCCCCCCCCCCCCCCGCTCGTCTGTCATGGCGTGAGCGTCGTGATGTGCTGACAGTCAGCTGAGCAAACAGCGGCGCGGTGACATCACCGCGGGTTGGACTTTACTGAGCACCGCAGGTTACAGCTCTAATCCCAAGGAGACTCACTCTGACCTCAAGCCCCGACACCAGCAGCAGCCGCTCCAATAAAACACTCAACGCTCCTCATCCCAGACTCTTCTCACTCTGAAGACTTCAGACAAGACGGCCTTAACTTTTAGAAAGCACAAAGTCAACTCAACACGATACTGGAGAGTTTTCATCTCACTGTGTTAAAAATGACAAAAACCTGTTTCTTTCCTTTCTTTGAATAAACCTTATTAATATTGACTTTGTTATGAGTTCAGGCTGGTTCCAAACCTGAGGGGAGGGTACACGCTGTTCTTCTTGATGAACATCGGAGCCGGGCCTCGGAGGTGGAGGAGCTCTGATGTTCGCTCCGAGCTCGTTGCAACATGAAGAGAGGCTGCATCGTTTTAATCAGAATCAACCAATGGAAATGTGCTGTTTGTAAATAGCTCCAAGTCAGCAATCGTAGTTTAACTTTCAGCTAATAACGTACGTCTCTATGAGTGTATGTGCCTGTGTGTGTGTGTGTGTGTGCCTGTGTGTGTGTGTGTGTGTGTTCAATTAAATTCATTTGGTATAATCCAATATCACAAATTACAAATTTGCCTCAGAGGGATTCCCAATCTGTACGCATATGACATCACTGTCCCAGGACCTCACATTGTGTGTGTGTGTGTGTGTGTGTGTGTTGGCTCTGAAATCACAGAGTGATGTGAGATGACCACAAAGCTCCAGCAAAACTCAGAAATATTTAGTGGTCAGAATTTATGACATCTTTATTCCGTCATATAAATTGTCCCACAAAAAAACGCTACCTCTAAAAATACACACACACACACACACACACACACACACACACACACACACACACACACACACACACACTGAATTGGCTTGCTTCGCACGAGGCGGATCAGGTTGAGAACATAGATGACGTAACCCACAGAGAGTTGCCATGGATACAGAGTATTACGTCTTAAACATTATGATAGGGTTAGAATGTGATGCTGGGCGTAGACACGCTCCGTGTTGTGTACCTCCTGTCCCAGGTCCATGTTGTGTGTACTTCCTGGTCATGTTGTGTGTACTTCTTGTCCATGTTGTGTGTACTTCCTGTCCATGTTGTGTGTACTTCCTGTCCATGTTGTGTACTTCCTGTCCATATTGTGTGTACTTCCTGTCCATATTGTGTGTACTTCCTGTCCATATTGTGTGTACTTCCTGTCCATATTGTGTGTACTTCCTGTCCATATTGTGTGTACTTCCTATCCATATTGTGTGTACTTCCTGTCCATATTATGTGTACTTCCTATCCATATTGTGTGTACTTCCCAGGTCGGCAGGGCCTCGGCTCGCGCAGGCTGGCGCTCCGCTTGGAGGCCTTGAGTACTCAGGTGCAGAGGCTGAGCCGAGAGAGAGGTCACGACCCCCAGCTGAGCAGAGAGGACCTCAGTGTGTTGCTGCACAGGTGTGTGTGTGTTTGTGTGTGTGTGTGTAACACAGAAACAACAGCAGCTTGTATGTCAGGCTCTTGGATGTTGATGATCACTTTCTGGCTCCAAGCTATAACATCGACATGTTGACCTCTTATGAGCACGCAGCCTTAGATCCTCAGTGTGTGTGTGTGTGCGTGTGTGTGTGTGGGGAGGGGGGGGGCTTCTGGCAGTTCCAGAGTCGAGGCTTAAATCAAAGGCTGACGTGCTGTTAGAGCCCCTCGACTTTGGAACGACCTACCAGAGGATCGGAGACTTCTTTTAAATCACTTCTTAAAACACATTTTTTATAGAACAGTTTTTAAGTGATGTTGTCCTTTTATGCAGAACTTTGGTTCCCCTAGTTTAGTTTGTCTGTTTTTTTAAATTAAATTTTAATCTAGATTTATAAATGTTATTTTTCTTACTATTCCATTTGTTTTGCCTTGACTCTCTGTCGAGCACTTTGTGAACATTGTTTTTAAAAGTGCTATATAAATAAAGTTATTATTATTATTTTGATTATTAATATTATCATTATTATCATTATTATTATCATCATTATTATCATTATTATTATCATCATTATTCTAATTATTATTTTAATTATTATATTAATTATTATCTTAATTATAATAATTATTATTATTTTAATAATTATTTTAATAATTATTTTAATAATAATAATTATTATCATTATTATTATCATCATTATTTTAATTATCATTTTAATAATAATAATTATATTAATTATTATCTTAATAATAATAATAATTATTATTTTAATAATTCTTTTAATTCTTTTAATTATAATGATAATGATAATTATTATTATTATTATTATTATTATTATTATTATTATCATTATCATCATCATCATCATCATCATTGTATCTGTGGGGCTCCTCTGGGTTTCCTCTCCAGCTTCAGGCAGGACCAGCAGGGCTTCGCCCGCCTGGTGCAGCGGGAGCTGAGCAGAGTGTCTGAGAGGCTGGACCGGCTGCACCTCCACCAGCAGCAGCTCCACCAGCAGCAGCTCCACCAGCAGCAGCTCCACCAGGCTCACACTCCGTCACATGACCTCCGACCCCACGCAGGTAAAGCCCACAGCGGCATCACCTGTTATGACTTATGATGATGATGATGACGAGGCTCTCTGACCACGGTTCTCAACCTTTTGATGATGACGTTACTCCTGTGAAATATTCTTTCCAGCCGAGTACCCGCTGACGAGTGCAAAGCATTCTGGGTTGCAAAAAAGATGTAATACGCAGCATTTTGCATATAATATATAATATATACAATTCAGTTTATGAACTTACACTTATATATTTGATTGAATATTTATTAAATAACTCTTTTCAAAGGCTTTTTTTTATGGATTTTCATTTTAAATATATTTAAAAAAAATTGACATACCCCTAGAGGGCCTTAACGTGACATCTAGAGGGCCTTCACCCCCTAGAGGGCCTTAACGTGACATCTAGAGGGCCTTAACGTGACATCTAGAGGGCCTTCACCCCCTAGAGGGCCTTAACGTGACATCTAGAGGGCCTTAACGTGACATCTAGAGGGCCTTTACCCCCTAGAGAGCCTTCACGTGTCATCTAGAGGGCCTTAACGTGACATCTAGAGGGCCTTCACCCCCTAGAGGGCCTTAACGTGACATCTAGAGGGCCTTAACGTGACATCTAGAGGGCCTTAACGTGACATCTAGAGGGCCTTAACGTGACATCTAGAGGGCCTTCACCCCCTAGAGGGCCTTCACGTACCCCCAGAGTGAACCACGGCTCTATATGAAGGAAAACTATTTTAAAAAAGAGAAGCTTTTCTCGGCACAGAGAGATGTTTCTGTCCGTCGGTACATGGCCAACACTCTGTTTGGGGGTTCCTCATGGAGCTCTGTGTGGTTGAGCTCATTTGGCCCCTCAGTGAGCTCTGACCAACAGGGCCGTGGGTCACATGACGTACACGTCTCTCCTAGTCCGTCTTTGATGGGCAATGGCAGCAGCTCATCGCCCTCGCCAACACGCAGACTTCAGGGTCGCTCCAGAGACAACATGCTTCAACATTCCTGCTGCACCAAGTCAAGACTCCCCCACGCTGCCAGCTTCAATAACTGAAGCTGCTCTGTGGTTTACTGCAGCGCTGGTGAGATGCTCGGAGCCAAAGGCCCGGTGCATAGCCCCGACGGAGGTTAACCACACAGGGAAATTAACAAGCTGTGATACTGGAGGGTGTGAATCGGGGTCAGAGGGCAGTGGCTGCAGGTGGTTATGGGGGATGAAGTCCTTGAATAGAAGCTTAACGAGTCCCTCGGAGCCGGTGCCGATCAACGGGAGGAAAACAAGTTAACATTTACACTGCGACCCTCGTGAGAGGTGTCAGGTGAGAGCCGGGTTATGCACCCGCGTTGGCACGCGAGGGGCTGTGTGTGTGTGTGTGTGTGTGTGTGTGTGTGTGTGTGTGTGTGCGTGCATGCTCACCTCTATTCCTGAAAAAGGGGCATTCATAAAACTTTAGCCACACACACCATACTGTGCGAGGGCACACACTTGTCAGCATGCACACACACACACACATGCCGTATGTGCACACATGCCACCCGCAAGCACACAAACACACGCTCCCCATCACCAGCCCCCCCCCCCCAGCTCACATTACCTCACACCCATAAAATACGACTGAATTACCCAGGAGTCCTTTCACCAACCTGTCCACACACACTCTTGTTTTTGCAGAGGGAGCACTTTGTGACTTTGTGACTTTCGGTCCTGTTTTCTTGCGCCTCACAGCGTATCTCTGTTCCTCGGCCTCCACACCTCCACACCTCCACTTCACCTTCTCTTATCTTTTTTTCTCCTCTTTTCTGTTTTACAATGTTGTTTGACATAGTTAAAGACTGCGTACATTGGCAAGGGCTGGCAATGTAAAAGGGTAGGCAGGTGGGTCAGGTGTGTGTGTGTGTGTGTGTTCATTCAAGTTGATTGACATTGGCTGAGCTGCTGGGCTTTACTGGAAAGGGCCTCTGAGCACGGCCTCTCCTCCAGGCCGCTCCACGCCGCGCTGCCGGCTCCACTGAGCTCACGTCGGTTAGAGGTCGTACGTCAGAGTTACCGTCCTCTGTTCCTCATCACTCACGTCCGGTCGACTCCACATCGTCACTCTGTGACTGAAGCAAGGAACGGGGAATAATGATGTATTAAAAATCCTCCAGGTGAAGAGAAACTAACGTCTCCCCTCAGGGCGGGAGGAGGCGTGTGCGGTGCCGATGGATGGCGCCTATCCGGTGTGTGCGGAGAAGGTGGAGGTGAGAGGGTGGAAATGTACGTGTGAGCGTGAACTTAAAGACCCGCGCTGAAGGGCTCAGCTTGACTTAAAGTTTTAAGTTGAACATCTAGTTCACGTGAGCTGATTATTTTTAAAATAATGGTTATTCGTATATAGCTATAAATATGTTATTTATACCGTACATCACCCGGACCGTGCCTCGTTATCTCGTTCTGATTCAACGTCCGTCCCTCTGTCAGTTCCTGCGGGCGCGCTGGCGGTCGGACCCCTGCTACGCCTTCTACGGGGTGGACGGCACCACCTGCTCCATCCTCACCTACCTGAGCCGGATAGAGGACTTCTGTCCCGTCGGGGTGGGGGGGAACCGCTCGGCCCCGCCCTGGCACCAGGAGCCTCACGCCTACACAGAGAAGGTACACACACACACACACACACACACACACACACACACACACACACACACACACACACACACACACACACACACACACAGACACACACACACACACACACACACACACACACACACACACACACACACACACACACACACACACACACACACGTATATCTGATGTCACGTTGCATTGTTTCCTTGTTGTGACGGCACATTTTGAAAGATTTAGTCTTTTTCAACTGAAATGACGAATATGGAAGAAGCAGAACTCGTCTATGAATCATTTATTCTTGCAAGAAAAGTCCCCGTGACACGGAGTCCCTCAGGGTAACCAAATGATCCGATCGCCCCTGGGGCCGGTATTTCAAAATGATCCACCAGGATTAATCCTCCTGGATTGGATTAAATCCTGATCAGATCCCCAAAACGGGTATTTCAAAGCAAATCTGATCCTGAAGATTCAGATTCGGATTTGTTAATCCAATCCTGCCTTTTATCCGGATTAAACACTGCTGTTGAGTATTTCAAAACTTTAGTGGGAAATCCGGATCAGTTTGATCCTAAAAATCCGGATTACCCTGATCCCACCTCAGAGGTGGATTTGAGGGAGATTACATGAAAAGGTTGGAGCAGCCGAAGTGTAACTGCTCCAAAAGTTCATTGTTTGATACAGATATACTTAGACTGCTGTTTGATCAATGTTTATTACGATTTGGTTATCCGGATCATTCTGATCTGGATTACAAGTTTTGAAATACCGGCCCCCGGTGATCAATCAAGTGATCAGGTCCTTTATGAGGAGACTCAGAGGAAAGATCCTGAGAATTATAACTCTCTCAATCAGTCCTCATCCGGTCCTCGGGTAGAATCTGTCTCCACACGTGATTCTTTCACATCGCGTCAAAGAGAATGAAGCATACATCACATTCCCATCACAGGCGGAGATACGGACGACCTTGAGCCCGCTGTACGAGGTCCTCGGCGGCGGCGGTCCGGCCGTGACCTTCATCCGGTCCCGAGTGGAGAGGATGTCGGAGCGCTGGACGCGGGCGGCTCGGAGGATGAGGCGGAGCAGCAACACCACCGCCTCCACCCAGATGAGGGTACACACACAGACGATTAGAGGCGTTCAAGAACATGCCCGCGTCACCGCACTGTTTATGGAAAGGGATTTAGAGCGCTGACTTTGTTATACATAACCAAAAAATATAGTTTTCAACCAAAAGTAAACTCCCTTCCATTATTCAGTTTTTAAATTCAATTCAGTTCATTTGTAGAGCCCATTTTCACAAATTACACATCCCCCTCAGAGAGCTCTACAATCTGTACATCCCTGACCTTTGACCTTTGACCTCACATGGGTCAGGAACAACTCCCAAACAAGCCTTCAGGGTAAAAGGTGAGAACCCTTGAGGAGAGAACAGAGGAGGATCCTCTCCAGGTGGACAGGTGTCATAGAGGTCATGTGACCAGAAGGAATCATCACACATTAAAACACAGGAACAACACCATGAAGAGGAGATGATGAAGAGTTGGTAGTCGGCATATTCCACCATCCAGACCTCCACCCTCCATCAGGTGGAGGGAGAGAGGAGGAGTGGGCGGAGTCTCAGCAGGGGGCGGAGCCTCAGCAGGGCCGTGGTGTAGTTGGTAGTCGGCATATTCCACTGACCTGGGTGCATGACTTCATGCCTCCTCCCCCAGGTGCTGCTGTACCCCGGCGCCCTGGCCGGGCCGGGCGGCGCTGGCTTCGAGGCCCTGGTGGAGCGGGGGGGGCCTCTGGGGGAGCTGGTCCAGTGGGCCGACCTCAGCGCCTGTCTGACCATCCTGGGCCACAACTTGACCTTCAGCACCTCACAGCAGCTCCTCCACAGGTGAACGCCAGCGGCCTCTACGCTCACCTCACACAGTAGAGGAACGATGGAGACTTTAAAAAGACGACAGAGGATCTTTATATCGTAGATTGATTTATGGAGTGTGTTCGTTGTGACTGCAGCCTGATCGGTGCTGCGCCGGGCCGGGGCAGCTGTCCGATCCGGAGGCCCCTGACCTTTGACCTCATCTACACCGACTACCACGGCCTTGCTCACCTTCACGGCGCCATGGGACTGGCCTTCCTGCATTACCAGTATACCACCACTTTACATACATCATTATGTGTCTAGTATATCGGTAAATCGACATATCGGTTTGACTGTTATTGCATCTCTATTTCACATTTATAGTTTTATACATTTTGCGATGAGCCACACGTGTCTCAGGGATTTTGGTATAAAAACCTTTGAAGAAATGTTAGATTTAGATGTAAATATTGATAAACCTTGATTTACCTCACGGGTATCATAAAGGAAATACCCAGATCCGAGTACGCCTTTCATTAAAAAGACAAAGATGACAAACCGTGTGTATGAATGTAAGAAACACTTTGTGATGAACCATTTGGTTCTGAATGGTTCTAGGTGTCGCTTCAGGATCCTGGACTCCTTCGGCACCGAGCCGGCCTTCAACCTGGGGAGCTATGCCCGTCGTCATGGATACAAAACACAGTGGGGCAGCTGGGAGCTGCAGCCTCGGCAATACATGACCCTGTTCCGTGAGTGTGTGTGTGAGTGTGTGTGTGTGTGTGTGTGTGTGTGTGAGAACGTCTGTACTCACGGTATGAAGGCCGCTGGGTCCAGACACGGACTCAGAGATGCCGACCTGCGACTCAACTCCCGCCTCCAGACGTATTTATATCTGGCGGCCGCCGCTGATCCCTCGCGGCCTCTAAGCGTCTCCGCAGTCAGAGGATTAATGGCCGAGGTTAAATAAACGCCGCGCCCAGACGGCTTTCGTTCCGACACCTCTCTCCGGTCGTCTTTCCCAGCCTGCCGGCAGACGGAGGCGAGCTGGCCGGATGAGAGCCGAGAGAATCAGAATCAGAATCAGAATGTTGTTTATTGCCAAGTAGGTTTACACCTACCTGGAATTTTAGAGCCGAGAGCCGAGAGCCGAGAGCCGCTCCTCGGCCCCAAAACACAGTTTATTTGTCCCGCCGAGGGAGACGGGTGGAAGCCGAGAGAGAAACAAAGTCACAGGAAGTGGGGAGAAACAAATAGAAGCTTCTTGAGAAACGAGCGGCGGTGTTTATTTATGCTTCTGTGTTGAGACGGGGAGAGGAGAGGCGACGGGAGGAGGGAAACAGACGAGCACAACGTCACACAATACAACATAAAACTGGAACAGACAATACAAAAAAGAACAATATAAAAAAAGAGAAAGAAAGA